>CM045452.1:3634557-3912456 GCA_024666655.1 Dascyllus trimaculatus | reverse complement strand
ACTGTTACGGACGGTGCAGAGACTCAGGCGCAGGCAAGGACACACGGCACACAGATATACAAAATCAAAGCGTTTATTAATAACAACGGAGAACAGAAAATCACTGCTAAGCAGGAAAACTAACTAACAAACAAATGCAAAACTAAAAGCGAGCAAAGGCTGAAAACTAACTAAAAGTAACAACAAAAAGCGAGCTGCAAAAGGCGAGCTGAAAAACGAAACAGGAAACAGAAAGCGAGCTACTAAAACCTAAGAGCTGATAACAAACAAGACACTGGGAAAACTGAGCTAAACGGGCTAATGCTAATGCTAGGCTACTGAACCTGAACGGAGAGGGGGGCACGACGGAGCAGGTGAGCGGAGCAGGTGGGAGCAAGGGCAGGCAGGCAGGCAGGCAGGGTGGTGGTGAGCTGAGGTCCGGGAGTGGGGGTGGCAATCCACGACTGGGATCCTGACGGTGGCTGGGTTTACAGGCGGAGTGGAGGCAGTGGTTGAGCTGATCCGGAGGAGGCACACATGGACGGCAGACGGGGAACCAACTGGAAGCGGAGAGGGAATAGCGTTAGCAATAGCAATGGTGCAGAGCAAAGCAAGCAGGGCAGACGAAACAAGAGCAGAGGTTGGCAACTGACTGAGGCTATGCGACGGTCTGGCATCGAGGAGCATGTGGAGCGTGGTTTTAACTGAGAGAGTGGGAGCTGATCATCCAATCGCACGCGTGCCTCCTCCGCTGATTACGAGTGGCTGCACCTGCCGTGCTCCTCGCTGCCCACACCTTGCTCACGCCCACCTGGAAGAGAGAGAGGGAGAGGGAAAAGGGAAAGGGAGGCTGCCAGCTCAGGCAGCAGAGGTGGAGGGCGTGACAGTACCCCCCCCTCTACGTGCACCTCCAGGTGCACGGATACTCCGGTCAGGTCTCCTCCGGTGGAACTCCCGGATGAGGGCAGGGTCCAGGATCTGGCGCCTGGGTATCCAGGAACGTTCTTCAGGACCGTATCCCTCCCAGTCCACAAGGTACTGGAGACCCCGTCCCCGGCGACGAACATCCAGCAGGCGGCGCACCGTGTATGCCGGGGCATTGTCCACCATCCTGGGTGGTGGAGGGGGACGGACAGGGGGGGCCAGAGTGCTCTCCTTCACAGGTTTAATTTGGGAGACATGAAATGTGGGGTGGATCCTCATAGAGGAGGGCAACTTCAGGCGGACAGCACTGGGATTAATGATGCGCTCAATGACAAAAGGCCCCACGAACCGAGGTGCCAACTTTTTAGACTCTACCCGGAGGGGTAAGTCCTTAGCCCGGAGCCAAACTCTTTGGCCCGGGGAGGAGACAGGGGCAGGAGAACGGTGACGATTGGCTTGACCCTCCATCTTCTGGGACGCCTTCAATAAGGAGGCCCTCGAGCGCTTCCAGATCCTTTCACATCTCTTCAGGAAGGTCTGAAGAGACGGGGTGGAAATCTCCCGTTCTTGGGAGGGGAACATGGGAGGCTGGTATCCCAGGGAGCACTGAAATGGAGAGAGTCCAGTTGAAGCATTAGACAAAGAATTGTGCGCATACTCGACCCACGGGAGAAGGCTGCTCCAGGCGGAAGGGTTCTCAGAGGTCATACAGCGTAAGAAGGTTTCCAGTGATTGATTGGTTCGCTCCGTCTGGCCGTTGGACTGCGGGTGAAATCCAGAGGTCAAACTGACAGACGCTCCCATAGCGGAGCAAAAATTTTTCCAAACCTCTGACGGGAATTGTGGTCCCCGATCTGACACTATGTCCACAGGTATCCCATGGAGTCGGAAAACGTGGTTCACCAGATGATCGGCCGTCTCTCTGGCTGAGGGCAATTTGTCTAAAGGGACAAAATGGGCGGCTTTGGAGAACCGGTCGACAATGGTTAGAATGGCTGTTTTACCTTGAGACGGGGGAAGTCCAGTGACAAAATCCACAGCGATGTGGGACCAGGGTCGATGAGGGATTGGAAGTGGTTGAAGGAGCCCCGAACTCGGCCGATTAGAGGTCTTGTTGGTGGCGCAGACGGAACATGCGGCCACGAACTCCTTGGCATCCTTCTCCAGGGTTGGCCACCAGAATTTTTGCCGCAGGACCTCCACGGTGCGAGCAGTTCCAGGATGGCAGGTCAACCGCGAAGAATGCGCCCAACACAGAACCTGAGAGCGAACAGGATCAGGAACAAACAGACGGTTAGTGGGACCGTTACCTGGGTCGGGATGTTGTCCTTGGGCCCGACGAACCACAGACTCGATCTCCCAAGTGAGGGAAGCCACAACACAGGTTCCAGGCAGGATGGACTCAGGTTCCCCAGGGGACTCCTGGGTGGAGAACTGACGGGACAAAGCATCAGGCTTGACATTTCTGGACCCAGGCCGATAGGTGATGGAGAACCTGAAGCGGCCGAAAAATAACGTCCAGCGGGCCTGCCGGGCGTTCAGTCTCTTGGCTGACCGGATGTACTCCAGGTTCCGGTGGTCGGTCCAGACGATGAATGGCTGCTCAGCCCCCTCCAGCCAGTGACGCCATTCCTCCAAGGCTAGCTTAACCGCTAGCAGTTCCCGATTGCCCACGTCGTAGTTCCTCTCGGCGGGGGACAACCGACGAGAGAAAAAAGCACAAGGGTGCAACTTGTTGTCAGCGGGGGAACGTTGCGACAGCACCGCCCCCACCCCTATGTCCGAAGCATCCACCTCCACGACGAACTGCAAGTGGGGATCAGGTTGCGTGAGGATGGGTGCGGAGGTGAAACGTTGTTTCAGGGAGCGGAAGGCCTGATCTGCTTCAGGAGTCCAGGAGAAGGTCCGCTTAACAGAGGTGAGGGAGGTGAGCGGGGCTGCAACCTTACTGTAGTCGCGGATGAAGCGACGGTAGAAGTTCGCGAAGCCAAGGAAACGCTGCAGTTGCTTCCGACTCTCTGGAATGGGCCAGTCTTTGACTGCGGACAGCTTCTGTGGGTCCATGCTCACCTCCCCTGCAGAGATTATGTAGCCCAAGAAAGACACGGTAGGTACCCCGAACTCACATTTCTCCGCCTTTACGAAAAGGCGGTTCTGCAGGAGCCTTTCCAGGACCTGACGGACATGGCGGGTGTGTTCCTGGGCGTCCCTTGAATAGATGAGGATGTCATCCAGGTACACAAACACGAATCGGTTGATCATGTCACGGAGTACATCATTGATGAGGTTTTGGAAGACAGCGGGTGCGTTCGTGAGTCCAAAGGGCATGACCAGGTATTCAAAGTGCCCGAGCGGGGTGTTGAATGCAGTCTTCCATTCGTCTCCCTCGCGGATGCGGATGAGGTGGTAGGCGTTGCGGAGATCCAGCTTGGTAAAAACGGTTGCTCCGTGCAGAGCTGAGAAGGCGGAGTTGATGAGTGGCAGGGGGTAGGTGTTTTTAACGGTGATGTCGTTGAGACCTCGAAAGTCAATACAGGGCCGAAGGGTCTTGTCCTTCTTGTCAACGAAAAAGAAACCTGCTCCAACAGGTGACGAAGACGGACGAATGATGCCGGCGGCGAGAGAGTCCCGGATGTAGGTCTCCATGGCAGCCTGTTCCGGTCTGGAGAGGTTGTACAGCCGACTGGTGGGTAAAGTGGCTCCAGGAATGAGTTCGATAGCGCAGTCGTAAGGGCGATGGGGAGGCAAAGACAGGGCCTTTTCTTTGCTGAAAACGGGTGCGAGGTCATGGTACTCGGAAGGAACGAGATCCAACTTGACCGGGGCCTCAGAAACAGGGCTGGCGGCGTCAGCAGGGGTCAGGGCTGAGTGCAGACAGGTCTCATGACAACGGGGATCCCAAGAAATAACCTCCTCCCTCTTCCAGTCAATGTGGGGGTTGTGCGCCCGGAGCCATGAATATCCCAGGACCATGGGGGGACTGGAGTGATCTATCACGAAGAAGGTCGTCTTCTCCCGATGGTTGCCGGCCAAAAACAAAGTAACAGGAACAGTCTTTTGCTGTACCTTGGCTAGGTGGAGTCCATTTAGGGCTCGGACCTCAAGGGGGGCTCCAGAGACTCCAAAGGAATGCACATCTGACGGGCCAACTGCAGGTCCAGGAAGTTCTCCTCGGCACCAGAGTCGATGAAGGCTTGCACAGGTACGGACTGGGATTGCCAGCAGAGGGAGGCAGCGAGCTGCAGCCGATTTGGGGAAGACGACGATAGATGGCTCACCTGTATCTCCCCAATTACTGGTGAGCCCGTCCTTTTACTGAACGCAGGGGACAGGCAGCGAGGTAGTGACCAGCCTCACCACAGTACAAACACGCATTGGCGTCCCGCCTACGCTGCCTCTCCTGGACGGAGAGCTGGTTGCGTCCCAGCTGCATGGGCTCAGGGTCTGGAGCAGTTCGGGACGAGGGTGGAGACCTCTGGCGAGTCGATGAAGGGATCCGTGGAGACTCCGAGCGGAGGGTCCTCTCCCTCCGTCGCTCGCGGATGCGGTTGTCAACCCGTATGGCTAGATCAATGATTTGATCCAGGTCGCTCGCGTCGTCACGGGTGGCCAGCTCATCCTTTATGCCATCCTGCAATGCCGCGTAGAAGGCCCCTCGCAGAGCTGCATCGTTCCATCCACTTCCCGCTGCAGTAGTGCGAAACTCGATAGAGAAGTCCGCCACACTCCGGTTCCCTTGGCGCATGGCCAGAAGACGGTGACTCGCATCTCTTCCTTGCACCGGGTGGTTGAACACCTTCTTCATCTCTGTGGTGAAGGCGATGTAGGAGCCGCAGATCGCCTCCTGGCGTTCCCAAACCGCAGTACCCCACTCTCTCGCTCGGCCAGACAAAAGGCTAACCAGGAAGGCTACTCTGGCCCTATCGGAGGCGTATGAGTGAGGTTGTAAGTCAAAGACTAACGAAACCTGAGTTAAAAAAGACTGGCAGGAACCAATGTCGCCATTATAGCGTTCGGGAACGGGCACATGTGGTTCACGAGCTGACTGGCTGACAGCAAGACTAGCAATAGCCGGATCATTGCTAACGGGTGTAACCATAGGCGTGGCAGCAACAGTAGCCGATTGGGCAGCTAGCGAGCTAATCTTCCCCGTGAGTTGGGAGACCTGATTTATCAGCGCGTGGTTACTCTCCACAAGACCCTGTAGCAAGGAGTCATGCTGCCCTATCACCACACCCTGACGAGCAATGGCTTGTTGCAGATCTATCTCACTAGGCACAGGCCTAGTGCCGGTCTCATTGCCCGCTGAGCTCATGGTGGCCAGACCGTACTGTTACGGACGGTGCAGAGACTCAGGCGCAGGCAAGGACACACGGCACACAGATATACAAAATCAAAGCGTTTATTAATAACAACGGAGAACAGAAAATCACTGCTAAGCAGGAAAACTAACTAACAAACAAATGCAAAACTAAAAGCGAGCAAAGGCTGAAAACTAACTAAAAGTAACAACAAAAAGCGAGCTGCAAAAGGCGAGCTGAAAAACGAAACAGGAAACAGAAAGCGAGCTACTAAAACCTAAGAGCTGATAACAAACAAGACACTGGGAAAACTGAGCTAAACGGGCTAATGCTAATGCTAGGCTACTGAACCTGAACGGAGAGGGGGGCACGACGGAGCAGGTGAGCGGAGCAGGTGGGAGCAAGGGCAGGCAGGCAGGCAGGCAGGGTGGTGGTGAGCTGAGGTCCGGGAGTGGGGGTGGCAATCCACGACTGGGATCCTGACGGTGGCTGGGTTTACAGGCGGAGTGGAGGCAGTGGTTGAGCTGATCCGGAGGAGGCACACATGGACGGCAGACGGGGAACCAACTGGAAGCGGAGAGGGAATAGCGTTAGCAATAGCAATGGTGCAGAGCAAAGCAAGCAGGGCAGACGAAACAAGAGCAGAGGTTGGCAACTGACTGAGGCTATGCGACGGTCTGGCATCGAGGAGCATGTGGAGCGTGGTTTTAACTGAGAGAGTGGGAGCTGATCATCCAATCGCACGCGTGCCTCCTCCGCTGATTACGAGTGGCTGCACCTGCCGTGCTCCTCGCTGCCCACACCTTGCTCACGCCCACCTGGAAGAGAGAGAGGGAGAGGGAAAAGGGAAAGGGAGGCTGCCAGCTCAGGCAGCAGAGGTGGAGGGCGTGACAGCCACGTTGAATGGGACCAGTGTGGAGGGAAAAGGAGCGGGAGTCGCTTTTACTTGACGTGTCTTTGTTCTGAGCATCCCCGCATACAGAGGTAGAATCGTGGTGACAGGCGGAGAGAGATGTATTCATATAAGCATAATAGCAACTATGAATACCAGAATTCAAGAGTACAGCTGGCCTACTGATAGCCCGTCATAATTTATGGGAAATATCCCAAAAATGTAGCACCCTGCCAACCCCACAGATAGACACTGGTCAAGTAATGAACAAAAAAAGGGTTTAGTGTATTTTTTTCAGTCCCAGGAGGGTATGTGGGAGTGGGAGAGGGGGAGCCCAGTATGAATATGGGGAATTAGGAAAAGTCCTTTACCTAGCAACTGCTGCAAGTGGAATTCACTGTCAAGCTTTATCTGGCTTGCTTTCATTGTTTGTTGCCCAGTGTTACTATGGCAAAATGTTGAGCAATGGCTATAGACGCGATAAGGAGGTGCTGTGCTTTACATCTCGCTTCCCAGTCTTTTCCTCCAGTCCTGTATAAGAGTGAATGCAGTCAGAGCTCTGGCCCGAGGGTTGTACCTGCTACCTAAGGTTCTATTCCCAACTGTGTTTACCTTTGAGCACCAGGCTTGTCCCCACAATAAATGATTACAGTGCAGCGTGTCATTGATTGGACATGGGTCTCTCTCAAACACACACATGCATTGTTGTTCACACACCTGTGACGCTGACACTGCGAGAAAAGAGGTGGGCTTCCTTCTGCTGGCCGGGGCTGTGTCCCAGACCCCCACACCCTCCCTTCATCTCCCAGCCCTTCACCCTCCCCCGTGCCTTCTGGGGGCTCCAGTTTCACAAAGGCCCCCTCAAAGCACAGAAGAAGGCCGGGGCTCTTCTGTGAGCTTTTGAACCCCTAAAATCCAACCACCCGCTCTCACTCTCTCTCTCTCTCTCCCCCACAGCTGCCTTCACGCTCCCTCTCACTTCTCACACCTCGTCCTCAAGCGGAGCGCAGGAGAGCGAGGGAGGGTCTACGCAATTGAGGGTTCAGGTTTGTGGAGTTAGGAGGGAAGGAAAGTAGAGCAGGGGAAAGAAGAAACCCTTGATATGGTCCCATTTCAATGCTGATATGAAACGATAAGATGTGCCTCAGGGCCCACGTGTGCATTATCTGACCTGGTAAGACTGTTGAATATGCATTGTTCTCAGCAGTAAAAGCCACTGCAGGATGTAAACTGAGATCTAAAGTGGATTGGGGACCGTGGTTGAAGGCCGGGGGGGTGGGGATAGTGGTTGGTGAGTAGACTGAGGTAACGTGTGTGTTTTGAGGGGGGCTGCTGCCAAGCACAGGTGTAAAGCAACTACAGCAGCAGTGGTGGATAGATAAACAGCAGGGCCATTGTTCCCACACACACAAACACAGTGCAACGAGTGTGTGAGAGGCATATGTGAGAGCAGGACATTGGCTCATCTGTTAGTCTGATTAACTATATAGCCTGTAAATAACCCCCCACCCCCAGTGCCTGATCCTTTTGATGCCTCCTTGTTCAGGACCTGGCATGAGAAAGTATTTCCATGTGCCTGGCCAGATTTACTGCTACCTGATAAGGAAGGGGAATTAAGAAGCAGGTCCAAGGTACATCGAGTTGTTTGCACAGATGAATTGCAAATTACCTGGAAGCTACGTTCAGCATGGACAATTCACAGTTTGAAGAGAGATAATGATCACTCTAAATTTTCATTTCTTCTACCTTGCACAAGCCTTACCTCCCAACAGCCTGGAACCACACAGCACAAAGTTATCATCAGTCACTTAGAAGCTAAAACACATGGCAGCTGGATTTTCACAAATCAATATACAAGGGAGACATCTGTGTGTTGTTTATATTATACATACAAATGTGTGTATGTGGTAATGAGCAAATGTTGGTGGTAATGTGGCCCTGGTGTGTGCATTGAGGTGAGAGGCTGGGAAGCTCGGGGGTATGTGCGACCTACGTGTTGAGTTGTAATGTAAACCGTCCATGTGTGGTTGGCCTCAGCGTGGTCATTTGTATTTCAAACAGCTAAAGAGGCCAGTGCTGAAGGGAAACATCCAGAGGCAGCTGATGCTCAGATTAATGTCTGTTCACAGTCAACATTCCACATTTAGTTTTGTATATGTTTTGTCAGTCATTTTAATACCTTCTCTTGCATCTGACACGGTAGTCCCACAGTCAGCTTCCACCAAAATCTGGTAAAAGGGGAGCATCGCTGAGTTAATATTACATTTCCATGAAGTTGGACGATCTATAACAGACTGCTTAAAAGACAAACAGTTAAAATCAAAGTTATGGTGAGGTATCCCAGCCCTAGTTTCTATAGTAGGGATCAAGCTACAAAACAACTGGGTCAGTCCCATGAAGCAGCCGACAGCATCTTTGTGTTAACATCACACCACAAAGAGCAGAATTAGAGTCTGACTGCTCACCATGCAAAAAGCACAACAGAACAGTCGACTGATAAAATGCTCACAAAGTCACTGCATCTAAAATCATGAAAGGTTATGCACAATTATACAAATTTTTATTTGGTTTGCTTGTTTGTAACACAAAAAATAGCTAATTTATAGAATATATAGAGACAACAGAAAAAGCATGAATGTTCTCTTGTGGGCTTGATGCTGGACCTGCCTGCTGATCAAAAGACTGAGTTCTATCTAATGGCTTTATCAGAGTATGAGTCACAAGAGCTCTCCCTTTCCTTAAGTCCATTTTATTTGAAATTAATAACTTCCTTAATTATACCAACATCTTCCCGATTTAGAAGCTTACCAGGACTTTGAACCAATTAATGACCAAACAGCCATCCCACAAAACCCTCTCATCCTCCGCTTCCTTCCCTCCTCTCCTCCCTGTTAGAGCTGACTGTCCTTGGAAAGTACTGATCTAGCCGACGGGGGAAAAGGCAGAATAGTTTCACCGTTCCATTCATCCAACTCCTTATCACAACATTATCTCAGCATTCCGATGCCCTGAGCTGGAACGTGCTCATATTCTCAGACGACGCCTCCTGTGTTTTTTTATTGGAGACACGGGTCAGAGTGGAGTGGCAGATGTTCCCATTTGCTCACCCAAGTAGAATGACCTGCTCCTTAAGGCACCTCCTTCCTCTCCTCCTTCCATATCGAGTGACTGCCAACCTAAAGGCCATTGTGGACGTTTAAGGAAGCGCAGAGGGAAGAGTAAAAGGAGACAGTGCTTAGAATAAAGTCGAGATGAATTCCTACAGGCTCTAAGGAGGAGGGATGTCCTCCAGGCTCTGACAGGGGCCCCCTGAGGCTGCTGAGAGCCTCCATTGAAAGCCACCTGTTGATTTGGTTCCAGATGACCCTACTGGGCTCACTGGGATCAGATGGGACAGAGAGAGGGAGGAAATGTAGAGGTGTTCTGAAGTGTGTGGTCATGTGAAAAAGTATTTCTTCCTACATCTCCTAAAGGGGTGATCTCTGTTCATGGTCCAACTGCATTTTTACATGAATTCTCCTGAAGTTCAGCATCAGATCAGTTTGTATTTATATGTATAAATCAGTTGACCATATTGAAACCACTGACAGTAACTTTAATTATGCTTCATAATGACATTGTATGTCTGTAAAGACATTACTTTAAGAAACCTCACATTTCTCACCAGATGTTTTGGTGTAGCTCAGTACCTTAAGATTTAAATCAGTAAATATCCAACAGACCAGAACTGTATATTGTCTGCAGTTCATGGTGTATAATCTGAACGTTTTCAGCCTCTTTGACTGATAAACTTTACCATCAACACATCACAACATGTACTCTTCACAGAAAAAAACCCTCAGTATCAGACAAATAAAATGAAGACTTGTCCAAATCAACTGAAGTAAAATATTTCAAAATCAATTTAAAATCTAAACCAGATAGATGGCGTGAGAGCCAGGCACTTCCCATCATGCCCTGAAGCTGCTCAGTCAGTGGAAAGTTACTGCGGTTCCTGTCTCCAAAAGTGGCAACTGCCTGGTATCATTCCCTGCAACACATGAGCAAGTTGGAATCAAGTCAGAAACAAATCTGACCGGCCACATTGTACTGCAATCACAGGTGATCGATTCTGTACAGACCTTTAATGTTACAGTGTTGGTTGTACATATCAAATGTGGCCAATGGGTCAAATAACCAGGTAAACATAAAAGTAACTTCCTGTTAGTCTAAATCTCTGGTTTCCAACTGATCTGAATACTTGGTTTCCAGTGTTTTTTTTCCACCTTTGCAACAAGTCAACATAAACTCGTCACAGTCATCTGCTAAAGAGAAGGCCACCTTCACAAAGAGCAGGCAGTGCAGCTCACATGAAGACATATTGCACCTCAGCAGGCTTCCAAGAAGTTGGCCAATCAGAAAAAAGTGCTTTCACAGAGACAGGAGCTGAACTGACTTGTTTCAAACAGAGCTGAACTGGGATCAGCTTAGAATAAAAAAGGATGTTGTTATTGAAACTGTGAATTTAAAGCAACTTTAATGAATTCCCAGACTAAAGACGTAAACCTGGAAATGAGCACACAGGTCCTCTTTAATGTTTGAGTCTGGTTCTTCTCTTTTATGATGTATGTCAAAATAAAGGTCAACATTTATTTTAAGGTCATTTAAAGGTATAATGGGAGAACTGAACAGACTTTATATAATCATGCAAGGCTGTACTTACTGCTCTGTGTGAAATGTTAACATGTCATTATGAGCATGTTAACATGGTAATGCACAAAAAAAGGCAGAGAAGAATAGATGGTAAATGAGCTGACAAAATATTGTCTTTATCTTTATTTTAGCCAATTTAAACTATTAATGATGACTAGAAGTACTCATCATACACGTAACAATAAATACTAAACTACAATAGTAGTATATTATCAGTCAGGATAGTACTGAAGGGCTCTGTTTATTTCTAGCTACAGTAGTTGTTTACAGAGGTCCTTTAAAACTCACTACAGAAATTCATTTCCATGACATTTTCATTTTCCATTTTCCATTTTTATGGCATTCAGCAGTGGTCTGTTTAAGGGCCCATTTTAATGTTCCACAAACACCCTTTTAATTTCATCTGTTCTGTTCTCTAAGCCTGGCTCTTTGCTATGTTTCAGCTCCTCCTGGGGATCCCAGTATGCTCTTATGTCCAGTGGGAACTGCTTCCAACATGCAAAACTCCAAACTCCCTTCAAGCAATCTAGATGTATTTTCACAAAGACACCCTCCACTCATCTCATTTTCTAGTTTGGACATCCCTCATTTCTTTCCTTGACCCCTCTCCTTGTGTCTTAGTCCCACCAAGGATGCTAGCAGAGGAGGTGAGGAAGAGACTCAAGGAGAGAGGAGTTAAGGAAACAGATGGTTAACAATCTCGCCTCCGTGCTATTGTTTAAAAGCAACGTCAGTGAAATGTGAAGTGTGGCTCAGCTGCATCATCTGTTTTGTGATCTGTCAGATGAGCAGAGCAGTGTTTATGATAATTTACACAACATACTGTATTCACTTATAATTTAATTCAAAACATGGCAGAATGTGACAAAATGTAAGGATGTTGTACATTTTTATTTTTATGTAACACACACAGGCTAAAGCATAAAAGAGGAATGACTCACAAATGAGTACTATAAAAATAAAACGTGACATATGTTATGATTGAGTGATATGGATTATACACAGACATTTGTTAGTCCTGATCCTGTTTGTATATTCATTATTCAGTTAGGACTGATTTGTAAATCGACTGGCACACCAGACGTCTTCAGCCTTGGTTCCCAATTCACCACAACAGTAAACATCAACTTTACTAGTGACACCAAGCTACCAGAAAACTGTGCTCTGCATCTCATCCAGGGGGTGGAGGGGTTGTCCACTGATTGCAAGGTTGGCGGTTCGATCCCCGGCCCCTCCATATGTCTATGTGTCCTTGGGCAAGACGCTGAACCCGAAGTAGCTCCCAATGGCAGGCAGACACCTTGCATGGAAGCTCTGTCTCCACTGATGTGTGAATGTGTGTGTGTGAATGAGAAACACATTGTAAAGCGCTTTGAGTACCACCAAGGTAGAAAAGTGCGCTCTATAAGTGCAGACCATTTACCATTTACCATCCTCACATCATTTACAAAATAGCGTAACTCCATAGCTACTAGCTCACACTTACACAGACCTCCCAGTTGTTGACAGTTTGCATGAACACACTCACAGCTGGATCTGTCTAAATCTGAAGCTGCTCCCTCCGTCTAGCCAAGTGTAATCTGCAGTCAACTTGTGGAACTCGCCTCAAAAGGGGCCTCAGATGTGAAAACTGTGGTAGGTAAGTTTAAAGATCAACAGTAATATAAACACTAGTAGTTTCCTCTCCCCCCTCCGTCCACCCAGCCTGCCAGTAGCAATTAGCAGCAGGTGATTGACAACGCTGAGCACAGCTCTCAGGCTTCATTGTCGATCCCAGCTGGTCATACGCCCAAGATACTCAACTTACTCTGAAAGCAAACAGAGGACCTTTCACTCCGCCAAGATTCTGACATATTAAACTGCTTTATGTTCACACGACATGGGAATTATGGCACTCATACAAAATATCAACTTGTGAAACGTACCCACAAGAACTTTAATTTTTCAGCTAGAGTTCTCAGGCTGCTCTTTGGTTGGGCAGTCAGGAGTCATTTCAGAAATGAAACCGCGGCTTCAGTTGATGTAATTTGCTTTCTTTGTGATCCCATGAAGTCGAGCCTTACTCATAAATCTGTTGCAGTTTATCTGCACTGCTGCTGAAAACTGTAAGTCTGATGCCATAAAGAGACTACAGAAGCTATATTGTGAGCCATTTTCTATTTCTACACCTCTGTTATTTTGCACTTCTATCTGTCATCACTCCTTGGTCCTGGATATGTGGCAGCTTTTGGAGAAGCACCCACGATTGGCAGTGACGTCACTTCAGCAGCACCTGTCCCGGTGGCTGGATCCCACCTCCCCATGGTGGTTTCTGGTTTGCTGAGGTAGGCATGTCAGGCATGTCTAACCCTGACTCCAAGTAATGAAGGGCTGTTATGCCAATGAAAGTGTTGGGACAGCTGTGTGTGCAAGTGTGTGAGTGTGAGAGAGAGAAAGAGCCCCGAAGAATTAAGTTATTAAGAGCAAACACCAAATGAAATCACAGGATCACTTAGGTCCAATTTGAAATTCACACTCCTCCCATTTCACAGTGTGGCATTGTAACACAGCAAAATGTGAGGGCCCCTGATGGGAAATACTGGGGTAATAGAACTTTACAAATATTTAACACTGTGTTTTTATATGATTAGAATCTAGATGAATGAAATAAAGGGATACGTGTGATATAATAGAGATTGCAACCAAGTAACTAAAAAAACAACACAAGTATGGATTTGCAGGTAAAATGAATTTATTAAGTGGATTAAGTGGTTTCTTTCAGAATATTTGTGTAATGATGAGATGTTTGAATGTTGAAAACCTGCAGGTCACATCTTGGAATGTTTTTATTAAAAGGTTCATATTTGCAGAAGATCCCCGGTTCGCATCCCGGTTAGGAAGCCTGGGATCTTTCTGTGTGGAGTTTGCATGTTCTCCCTGTGCATGTGTGGGTTCTCACCAGGTACTCCGGCTTCCTCCCACAGTTAAAAAACATGCTGAGGTTAACTGATGATTCTTAACTGTCCGTAGGTGTGAATGAGAGTGCTCTTGGTTGTCTGTCTCTATGTGTGGCCCTGTGATAGACTGGTGACTTGTTCAGGGTGTCCCCTGCTTTTGCCCGAGTCAGCCAGGATAGGCTCCAGCGCCCCCATGACCCTACAGAGGATTAAGCGGTGTATAGATAATGGATGGATGGCTCATATTTGCAGTTATATTGAAAAGACCTTAAAATTAAATGTCCTGTTTTGCTTCTCTTTAGTCCTAATGACTTGAAACACTGGCCCGCTTTCAGTTGGTGTACTTTGACAGTTCACTTTTGGTAAAGTGGGTGTGTAGATTTGTAGATGTGTGTCTATGTGCGTGTTTCCTCACACCCAGATTGTAGTAGAGTGGACATATGTTTAAAATGTTTAATAAAAATCACATATCACACTGGCCATGAGGTTAGGAGTAAAGTATTGCACTTGTGTTGTGGCGACTCTACTACAGTTGTGATTTTCTATTGGATGCAGACTCTTGCACAGCTGCTCTACTACATTTCATGAACTTTTTTTTGTAAATGCTTTGTTACAGTTGTTTGTGTTTATAATGAATTATATTACATTTTCATTGTGAAAGTTGCTCTTAGTGATACACTATTCCTCCCTCGCATCCCCACTCCCAACCCAACAGGTCGAGGCAGATGGCTGCCCTCCCTGAGCCTGGTTCTGTCGGAGGTTTTCTCCTCCTCCCTATCCTCGGGTTTTTTTTGGTTCCTTCCCACCATCGCTGACTACTTGCTCATAGGGAATCCAAATACAACTTTGGATTGTTGGGTGTTCTGTTTTCTGTTCTTTCTGCTATGTAAAGCGCTATGTGATGACATGTGTTGTAAACACACGCTAAACAAATAAAATTGAATTGAACTGTCAGAGTAATTGCACAGCTCTGCAGTTTTCCACAGCTCCACAGAGCATTTCCAGCATGCCCACCACTATACTGTTAGTTGTGTTTTTATAACACGGATGAACCATATTACTGAGGCCAACTGTCTGCTGCAGCTGTGCTCAGTGAAAACATTCAGATATATCTAGTTAATTCAGATGATTAGCATTCCTTTATCATTAGAAACAGGAATGAAAAATATTCAGTTTTATTTCTCTGTTTTTGGTAATAAATCAATGAATTCCTTCATTTAACTTTTGAAAACTATGCAAAGGGTCAAAATAAATGTCCACAAAATTGGAATTTTCTGAATAACCCCACTGATGCATGCACATGTCAATGAGACCACAGGCTTTGATGCAGAGCTTCCATAACGAGCTTGCCTCCATGTAAATGGTTTCAGCATTATGTGATGTAACGTGAACCAAACTATCTGGCAGCATAAAGGACAGAAGGAAAGTCGAGAACTAGTCTTCAAGATAACTGACAGCATGAAGTTGCTTTGGTCCATGCTGGAGCAGTGGGCTGAATCCTGACTGAATCGTCTTGTAACAACAGATCAATGCTGATTCATGTAGAATTATTTTTAGATTATCATCAAGGGGGCATACACAGAACAGGGGAGCACTGCATCTCTACATTGCAGAGCTGTTTAGGTAGGGACAACTTTAATGTAAAGTAATGTAATCCGTTTAAGGAAGAGTTTAGAAATGACTTATTAACTCTAAATGGTTCTTCCACAACTGGTCCTAAATTTGTTTTGCTCAGATTTTACATGTGTTTTAATGCCAGCAGCAATAGTAGCAGTGATAGTGGCTGAACACTGCAAGAATTTGAAGGTTATCGTGGCAAAATGTTTGCAAGTAATTTTCAAAAGTAACAGGAGTCCTCAAAGCTACAACACCTCTGTGCGCTGATGAGGATGACGTAATTGTCCAATAAAGGTGAAATGAGGTGATATGGCAAGGTGAGGCATGCATGCTTGTGGGCAGATCTGAAATGCCAGCATAAAAGATGGTATCGCTTTACCTACGTGCTTGCAAAGGAACTCAAGTGATGCCGCGCAACTGCTGTCTTTGTCAGAAATGTCTGAAACTTCCAGTCTTTTAACCTTTTGCCACCATAAACACACCTAAAATGACCCTCCAGATGGCAAATTACTAGAAACGCACACACGCTCACTTTCACTTGCAGGCCGTGGCATTGCAGTGTTTAGACAGCCTGCCTGCAGCTGTCACATCTATAGCATCAAGTGTGGGAATGCATGCTGAGTGTGTGTGCATGCTTGTGTATGCATGTGTGTGTACAGTACAGGCGGGTGCATTCATGTACCTTCTTGCTTTTTTCCCATATTAGAGAACGGGCACCAGCGCTGAGGGAGCTGCTGGTGCTGGTGCTTGTGGTGAAGGTGATTCAGCAGGGCGAAGCGTGTGACAGCTGTTTGTGAAATGACGGCTCATTTCAATGCCTGTCTGTCAGGGCTGCTTTGCGGAGAGCCTGTTCTTGCTTGTCGATCTCTTTCAACAAAACCCAAAATACCAGAGCAAGTTTTTCTCTGCACCTGTGAGGCTGAGGACGACTCACAGCGAGCACGTGGGCGTGAGACAGGAATAAAAGAGAAAATAAGCTCTGTAATGACTGAGCTCTTGAGATGCATAGTTTAGTTCTTTGTGACACCAGTCTGCACATGTTCCTGAGAGGATCTGTCAAGTCTTACAAACTATTTTGTTACCAGCCAAAGACACCAAGTCAATCTGTAATAGAGGCATTTCCGATTACTGGCACAACCTGAATCTCTAACTAAACATGCATGTAAACATATCTGACTGTGTAGAAAAAGGGTCTAAAACCACTACTTGAAACCCTCTGCAGGGTCGACCCTACCCAATGTGGCACCCTAGGCGAGATTTTACATGGCGCCCACTCCATTGGCAATTTACATAGCTTACAAAAGACATCGAATAGCATTGTTTAGTAGTAATATTAATTGGGCATTGCTTTACATTTTAATCAGTGTGAGCTTTTCCATTTTAAGAGTTAATAGCAATAACTAGTTTTAATATAATTATATTAAAGGTGAAATTTTTCCGATTTTTGGCGCCCCCTGGAGGCCATGGTGCCCTTAGCATTTGCCTATATTGCCCAATGGGTGAGCCGGCTCTGACCCTCTGAACGCCAAGTAGTTTCTGGGCATTTATTTGGTTCTGCCATGTTTTTGCTCTCTGTGGTTCATTTTTCACTACTCTTTAAAGTCCTGCACCTCTATGGAAACAGCACAACCATGACTTAGAACTTTACCTGAATACTGCACTCCCACTATTTGCACTATTTTATAAGATCAGTCCTGCAACACTTGAGCACTTTGTCATATGTATATAATACTTTGTTTGAATCTTTTTATTTTTAAGAGTATTTTTATTGATCTTTTTATCTATTTGTATTCTTATTTGCATAGCTGCTAATTGTCTGCACAGTGACAATAAAGTCTCTTTATCTTTACTAGAAGTAAAGAGAACTCAAACATGTCCTGTGTGCAGTACGACACAGTTACGCCGTGAATCATAAATGACAAAAAAACTTCATGTTGAATTTCTTTGATTAAGCGATCATGTCGTCTGAGAGCGATGATTTGGGGCTGCATGTGTGCAAAAGGTGTTCAGGTGATGACATGTATGGACAGAACTATGAATGCATGTGGATAAATCAAAAGTGTGGCTGACAGGATGACTCCCAGTACGCAGAAGCTTGAAGAAGAGGAATATCCCACACGATAACGATCTAAACAACACTGACAAAATCACACACGAGTTTCTAAAGAGGACAAAATGTTCAAACTCTGACTTGATCAAGTATTTTGCCAAAACGGAATCCAATAGAACACCTTGGAGGTGTTTTAAAGAGAAAGGCAGAGCAACACAACCGCTCCAAGGAGGAGAGGAATGACAGAACACCTGTCCACAAATTTGTTGTCCTCTGTAGTGAGGAGGATTGAGTCTGTTCTCAGAAATAAAGTCGGAGATATCAAGCATTTAAAAAATACAATGAAGTTCAGTTAAAAAGGGTGTACTGACTGTTGTTGCTCTGAATTCCTACTGTGGGATGTGTATATGTATATCTAAACCATTTTTAATTGACATTAGAACAAATACCGTACTATTTAACCTAGAAGTGATGCAATTACTGTGAGGTGACACAATTCTGAATCATTGGACATTTAAGTGATATTACACAGGAGTGGACTCACTTCTCCTGTACATTGTGTTCATTTTGATTCAAGCATTGCAGAGAGACAATGAAGAACTGTGTCTTGTGCAACTGGAATCTTCTACCTCTGCTGACAACCAAGACATAAGTTAACTAAGCAGACTATTTAAGTTTAACCTAATGTGAAAAACATCTCTGTACATTACAGTTCAAGGAGGAAATGGGGACTTTAAAGTGCTGTAGGTTTGAATGGAGACAGACGTTGTAGAGCCAGCATCTGCTAACCATTAGTGGTGCAGCACCTTAAGGCAGCTCTACAATGACTTTAGATTTTTGGCCGGTGTGGTGGCTGCTCGATTGGCCCAGATGTAATTCTGGTGTCAGGTATGATCAACCCTCCTCTGTTTAGAAGAAGCCATATGTACATACTTAGAACTTAAACCTTCAGCCTTTTTTCTCTTTGGGTTTCTTTGGTGTAACACTCAAGAGAGCGGCTGGTTTGGTAAATGTAAGTGTGCTGTGTGTAGTTTACTGGTGTCACCTTACAGGATTTCTGTGAGTTAAAGTTCAGAGTTCAGCTGTAGGGGCCTCAATAACAGATAAAATGTTGACGCACCCCTTTATGTTTCTAAGTTCACAGAGAATTTCATGGCTTCTTTTTCTACTTGGTCACTTCAAGCCACGATAGAGTGAAAAATATGGGATGAAACCAAAAAAAAAATATCTGAACAAGTGAGAAACAGTTTGGTCTCCCTTCAGAAAGACTTAATCTTCAGGAAAAAAATCAAAAGAGATGAATAAATTCAGTCTGTGAAAGAAGACTAACTTTAACCAGCTCCCTCTAAGAATGCCAAGTGGCCAAATATTACTATTGTAAGAGGCACAGCGTTCCAGTTTTACACGACTTAAAAGGCTCCAGAGTCTCTCACCAAGGCATAAATCTAAGGGAAACTAGACTTTGGTAATTGCCTAAATCTCTGGTGAGACCACAGCTTTCCATAAATCATAACATGGTTGAGGTTTGAGGGCAGCAGTGCTATTCCTGTAAACAACTTATAGCTTATTAGAGCCCTGGATGCCTTGCAGAGGAGATTCACAAACCAGCAACGGAGCGGGAGAACAATTAGCTGTCCAACAAACGCAAACAGACACACAATGGGGGAAGAAAACGTTGCTGAGGAGTCCTGACAGTTGAATGCCCCTTCCTTTGTGCTTTATCTATTCCTTAATTACACTTCTGTATTTTCCAGACTTAAGATTCATTTCCAGTGTAAGTGCGTTCGCCACTGAGCAGGCAAACAATCAACACATCCTGACTGCATAATAGCTCTTTGTGCTCCCTCACCCCGCCGCTGGAAGCCTATTTCAGAATGACTCATACACTGTTTATAAAGCTACAACCACCTCAAGTGACCCAAGTCCAGTTTAGCCACCCGAGGCACAATCTCAAGCCTCTCACACTTCTTCACACTGGCTGACAGACTGGGTTTGAGGGGGCGGAGAATGGTTCAATTTAGAATAGATGGAGGTGAAAAAAGAAAGACAGAAACACACAAGCATGTCTTTTATTTTCCCTAAAAAAGTAAAAGAACCACAAATCAGCTTCACATCTCCCTGGAGCCAGATCACGGCTCAAACTGTGCCGCTCGGGGAGGAAGGAATGAAATGAGGCACACACACACAGTCCCACTGTAATATATGGAGCATAACACTATGTTTACTGCTAATTTTAATGTAGTGGTAACACATGTTGATTTAACATATTTATTCCCTCTACATGTGTACTTGTTTGTTTGATTTGAAAACCACTAGCATATGAACATAAAACTCCCCCGAGATGCAGTTTGGTAAGAGTCCAGTTTATTAGGACCTTGATCTTATACTGATTTTTTTTTCAATAGTCATGCTTATAATGGCTTTTTATTTTAACATTAAGTAAATTATTTAATTCAATTTTTTTATGATGTCACAAATAGCAGCTTTGCCTCACAGCTAGAAGATCCCCGGTTAGGATGCCTGGGATCTTTCTGTGTAGAGTTTGCATGTTCTCCCTGTGCAGCGTGGGTTCTCTATGGGTACTCCAGCTTCCTCCCACAGTCCAGAGACATGCTGAGGTTAACTGATTATTCTAAGTTATCCGTAGGTGTGTGCTTGTTTGTCTGTCTCTCTGTGTGGCCCTGTGATAGGCTGGAGACCTGTCCAGGGTGTCCCCTGCCTTCGCCCGAGTCGACTGGAATAGACTCCAGCCCCCCCATGACCCTACAGAGGATTAAGTGGTGTATAGATGATGGATGGATGGATGGATGTCACAAATGTCTCTGCCTCTTGGCCAAGTGTTTCCTCTCTTCCCCATCAACTATGAAACAATGCCTTTGTTTAGAAATGTAGAGTTTCTCAGATAGATGGTATTTCTGAAAGAAGAAGACCTTTGTGACTGAAAAGTTGCACAGAACTGTTGATAAAACATTGCGGGTGGACAGTAGTCTGCAGATCCTGCCTTTCTTCATTCTACACACCAAGTTAAAGGTGACCTGGGAATCCTCTGTAAAGATGTAATGCACTGGAGCCATAGTGCTACAAGTGCTGCTTGTGTCTTGCGCACACAAGAAAACACACATGTATTTGGGTGCCAAAAATTTCTAATGTAATGCACCAAAAAGCACAGCAATGCACCCGCAGAGGCAGCAAACAAGGACAATACAAGCTAGTAAACATGGATAGAATCAATGGAGGATTTAAATATTTTAATAATCAGCTTTTCAGATATTTTACAAGGAAGAAAATGCATTTAGCATTTTTGATAGAACCCAAGACTACACATGTTTTGATAAGTAATACACAAAACTTTAACATGAAAACATGTGCAGTCCATTGTTAATTGCTGAGCTCCTCCAAGGTTAGCCAAATTGATCCGGAACCAATCAAAAGGTCTGCTAAATTACACACCAACCTTTGCCCCTTTGACATGCCTCCTGTAGTTACACATGCACACAGACATTTCAGGTGCATCAGTCTCACATTTTGACAATCAAGCGATTGGCACCTTAGCACACTGGATTCACACGGATTTAAACCAATCACAGATGTTTTGGGCGGAGCTTAGCCCAGGCTGTAGTGATGGTGCTCCTGCAAAATAGTGGCTGGACAGGCTCTGTGGGGCTTTTGCATGCAGGGATGTGAGCACTGGTATTAAAAAGGATAAGCCATCAACAGAACCAAGCAGGCCTGGCTGCTGCTCGGAGGTTGCTGTTGCCTGCCTGACCATGTTTCTTGCATCATCATTGATATAATGTTTAGAATCTTATTTATTTTGAGTTCAGTTACCTGAATTAATAAAAAAGACACTAAATGACAAAAATTATACTCAAGCTACAATAAACCAGTTGTCATTTAACTCACCTTAAGTTGTCCAACAAGTCTGAGCTAAAATGTGTAGCCTTTCAGTTAAACATACATTTTGGCTGTAAAGATGTATTTTACACTTTATTGCTTTAAAAACACAATGATTGGAAGAAATGTTTCTTTCTGAATATCTTCAGACTATGATGAAATCTGGCAGTGTTCAGCTGCAGGAGAATCAAGGGTGCTGATGTGCTAGCAGCTTTATCTCTTTGAAACTAGTGATAGACCAGTGGTTAAAGACAAACATCCTGCAGATGACCTGCATTAACCACTCTAAAGGCCTAAAAATAATTTCCAAGTGCTATAAGCATGCGTGTGCCCGGTCTCTTTGTCCATTTGGACTAGAGGCACCTGATTCAGCTGCATGCTGCTGGTGGATGTGCAGAGCACCATCTTTCATTCCACATGCCTCAGCATTTAAATGATCCTCTTATTTACATGCATCAAAATGCAGAACAAACAGGAAGAGCATTTATAGCTTACATTTAAATACTCATATGCATAGGATACAAAGCTTATATGAAAACTCAGGCATGACATCACAGATATCAGATTGCAAATGGGACACGGAGCTGATGTCAGAGGAAGGTGTTGTGTTTATAAGGCCTGAGTCACCAGGGTGAGGCCTTGCAGCCAGCCTGTCCACACCCAGTGTGTACTGTGACCCCATCAGCCACTTGATCTATTTCTGACTCTTGTTCATTGTAAAGTGGAGCGATCACATCATGGCATTTCATTCAGTGGTGTTTGCCTGACACTGACCTTTCACATTCAGCCTGGAGAGGCATTCTCACTTTACATGCACAAATGTTATAAATCAGCTGTGTGTCATATTGACACATGACAGCTTTGTTTACATTGCTATAGGACAGACTGAAATTAAAGTGCATTAAGGGGTGTTTGAGTTGAAGTTTCACAATGAAGTGGAAATTTTTAGAGAGAACCTTGCAAACATTTCTACATTATTTAATTGAGCCTTTGTGTTCACAGTCCAGTATCTACATGACCTTTGCTTCTCGTTCTTCCTGGCTGTAATCCTCTAGTGGGCTCACTAAAACACTAAAACAGCATCTTATCTAATACATTCTAGGCTCTTTTTTACAGCTCATGTTCACATTAAAGCATTTACACTGCGGCTCCAGTTAATGTTTATCACCCAAACATTCCCCTCATAATTTCTTTTACCATTTGCAAACAGCAATGTTAGCACAATATACAAATAGCGTGTTCTGTATCACTGCACCTTATCATGCTGGCATGGAAATCAGCCATGTCTGCTGCTTGATTCATTATGTTTCCAGGTCCTGCATTAGTGAGCAGCCCTTCTTTGGGACTGATGAGGCCAGTGCAGCATGTCTATGTTTGGAAAGAGGAAATTTGATGAGTTTGGTTTGTTAGTATCTTTGCTCTATAAGTGACAAGAGAGCACTGCTAAAATGATGTCAGTAACTCAAGAATAAAAGCTCTTATTACTTATTACTTGTTTATAAATGCAAATATGTAAATAGAAATAACCAGCCCTTGAATATAGTAATGTTTAGCACCAATACACCATATGTAATTTTATATCTAACATTTCTGTTAAGCTGCTTTTGGAAAACAACTTTTATAAAAATAATCATGGTTTTTATCTGTGTAGTACCATTCAAAACCAATGTTACATGGTGCTTTACATATGGTAAGCAACAAAACAGCAGCAAGAGAAATAAAAAGGTAAATTAGTAATAACAATAATACAGATAAGCTGTCATACATAAGGAAACCATTGGCTTATAGGCTAAGCAGTAAAAATGAGTTTAAGAAACTAGTGTTTTGCTGAGCAGGTGGATCATTCCTGGTCTTAAATCTGAACCCAGGAACAGTCAGCAGGTTCTCGCTGGAGGACCTCAGGCAGCAACCAGGTAACCAAGGGAAGAACACCTCTGAAACACATTCTGGGGCCTGGCCATAAACAGGCTTAAAGATAATCAGTAAAACCTTTCAATAAATCCTAAAACACATCTGCAGCTGCTGAAAGTGACACGCTGTGATCTCTTTTCCTGGTTTTAGGTCAAAGTCTAGCAGCTGCATTCTGTACAAGCTGAGTCTGTTGAGCAGCTTCTGATTCACTCCTGCTAAGAGATCATTGCAGGAGTCCAGCTGGGATGAGACTAAGGCGATGGAACCACTTCTGCACCTTTAACATACAAAACAGGCAAGATCTTGAAAAGATAATCAAAACAGATGTGCAAACGCTTCCTGATTTGATATTTGAAGCCAAAGACAGAATTTAAAAAAGAACATTTATTACTGCAGTCCTGGTGTTTGTGGCGATGGCACTCAAAATTATTGGTTCAGCAGCCGGCTACAGTAAACCGAATAATAGAAAAAAAAAATACAGAAAGTAGAGATTACAGTTACAAAGTTGGAGACATGAGAGGAGAGTGTGTGTGAGCGATGGCATAAAACGTAAAATATGCAAAGTGTTTAACTTTAAAAAACCACAAGAGGCTCAGATATTCACAGCAAATGTTAAAATAGATCCTCATTTTTGTGGGCCTACAGATAATGACGCACAGAGACACTGTTGCATAACAAATTTAAGAGGTTAAGAAGCGACATTTCTTTAACTAACCATCCTGACATGTGAAAAAATATTTTACCTTTTTTCCCCTGTGAAACAAAAAATGACCAAAAACACAAAAATCCTCCAGCTATGTTGAAAATCTGATTTATATCCCCAACAACTAACAGCTGCAATTAACAGCCCAAACCTCAGCATCATATGAGGAAGTCCATGTCCACAAAGAGGTCCACACAGCTGTGAAAAAGCCTCCACATGTCTGCGACCTGCAACAAATCATAAGACTGCTGAATCACAGGCAGCGGCTTCAGGCTCACAGCTCCGTGGAAAAGAAGCTGGTGAAGCACAGAAGGACTTTCACAGGTGAAAGACTGCAGCCTCTGGTGATAAAGGTGAGGCCTTCACAGGCTTCTGCAAGAAAGCAGCCAGACAACCATCAGAGGTTCATGGGCACCTCTGTATTTTCTAAAAGTGTGAATGCTTAAATAAAAGCATGCATGTGTGGAGTTTGCTTGTCAAAACTGATTCTTACAGCACTTGTGCCATCACTATGTTGATGCATCTCACATTTAGCTTCACTGTGTAGCAACATTACCAACCATCTTGTTGCTTTTTGGACTTCCTTCGACTGTGATTGAGAGTTTATGAGAGCAGTGCAACTGGTTGGGTTCAAAATAAACTCAGTTTTACAAAGGTGCGGCAAAGTGATCCGAAATAAGCCTTTTCTTTCCATCCAAGTGTCCTTTTTAGCTGGTTCATTCTGTGTTTTCATGTAAGAACAAATTGTTTCAACACCAGTATGGAATGCAGGAAGCTCATTGCCAAAAAGACACAAACCAGAAAACAAGCACATATCAGTCTCTGAAAAAAGAACCTCCAAATTTTCAACATTCTTCTCATTTCCTGGCTAAAATTGAGCTTTAAAAATGTCATCTTGTGGACAGGAATCCAAGAGACCAGCTCAGAAATATGAATGAGGTCGACTAGAAGGACATGAGCACACAGCTCCCCCTTCACTCCGCTTCGTCGCTCAAAGGCAAAGTGTGTAATCTTAGAAGAGCTATGAATCTGAGGGAAGGGGGGAGCAACATGAACGGAAGTCTTCTTTGTCTTCGCTGCCATGTACCAGTCTGATCTGCTTCTTCTCACGATGAGAGCAGGGTGTCAATTAACATTCCAAGTCTTGGCCTGTCAGGGCGCCATAAATCACCTCTCTGCCTCACCTCTTCTGGTCACACTCCTTTCTTTCTACTGTAGGCATAATGACAGGAGAGAGAAAATGAGCAAAGCATAGGCATGACCCTCTTTACACTCCTCACCAGCTTTTTAAAGGGAAGCACTGACCTGCTGCATCAGACCTGAGGGATAAAGATAAAGAATTACACAACATAATGCATTGCAGGGAGTTGTTTTGTTGCATGTGAATCTTTTAATAGCAAACGTAAGAAGTCTACTATGACTAAAAGGTTGTACCATGTGTTACAGGGTGTCTCTTCACAGCCTGCCTGTATTTGATTCGAATTATCTGCATTCTAAGGAGCATATTTCCAAAACTAATGAAAGATACTTCAGGCCTGACCACCAAATGTTCCCAAATAGAATTCCAATCGCCACTAAATCCCAACAGGCCTCCCTCTGGGGAATTTGTCGGCTAGTGTACTTGAATTGGACGGGTGCAGCCGGAAACCCTAATGTTCAAGCCACAGTCTTAAAATTCCCAAAACCATAGAGTTGTTTGCCTCAGGGATGAGACTATAGCTGCAGCTCTGACAGTCATGGTGCTCATTTGTCTTGCTCCACATCCATTCGAACGCTGCAGAGACATTTTTAGACGCCGTCGGTGACATTCATGTTTTTTTCATTTCATGTGCAAAACTGTGCAGAAGTTTTAGAAACTAAAAGTATGGTAAGAATGAGTTCAGTAATGGTGCAGTAGAAGGTTTTTATTTGTCAAATAACTTCAGTCGAACAGCAGTAAACAGAAAAACTAGATCAAATCAATATTTGCAACGAGCATCTCTTTAAAACTAGTTCTCCTCAGTACACTCCTGCACTCTTTGAAGGGACTCAGCAGGTGGGTTGTTCCAGGCATCTCTGGAAACACTGGTGGAAAGTAACTGAGTGCATTTACTAAAGCACTGTACTGACAATAACGCACTATAGTTCTGAATCCTATTTCCATCGTATACTGCTTTATACTTCCACACCACTACATTTATCTGACAGCTTTAGTTACTTTTAAGATGCAACTTTTGCATGGTGGATAACATGTCAAGCTTTTAAGATACAGGACTCTGTTAAATATTAAACCAGTGGTTTCCAAGGTTTTTGTGAAAACCAGTGTGCAGTCGGGACCACAATGTCTATGAAAAACTCAGACATTAGAGAAAAATTTCCAATAACTAAAAAAAGAGTTGTGTATCAGAAATTCTCCCATCAATCCTGTTTGGAGCTTTCAGGTTTTTCTGTTGTTCCTGCATATTAACTGGATATAAAGTAGTTGAAACCTGCAGCAGCTCCAACAACAACTGCTGACACACTGATGCTTCACTATTAATAACCCAGTCATGCCATATGTAATAATATGTCAGTCAAAGGGACCAAAGCAGGCCTTTTAATAATAATGCATTGGTTTTATATAGTACTTTTCTAGACACTCAGAGACTCTTTACATTGCATTATTCATTCACTCCATACTTGATGGTGCTAAGCTACGTATGTAGCCACAGCTGTCCTGGGGTAGACTGACGGAGGCCAGGCTGCACCATCGGTCCCTCCAACCACCACCAACCACTCACTCTCACACTGCATCCACCCAGGCTTCCTGGTGTTCCCTCATGGTCTCCCATCCAGGTACTGACCAGGCCCAACCTCACTTAGCTTCCAAGATCTGGCAGGATCGGGCATCCACAAGGTGGTATGGCCTTTACTACAGTTTGTTGCTAATAGTGACTTTTGCTTTTTCACTGCTGTCTTGGTATTTTTACTTGAATAAAGGGCAGCCTCAATGTTGTCTGACTCTTTCAACTGGATCAAATCAAATCAAGGTTATTAATATAGGACGTTTAAAACCATCTGAGTTAGATTACACATCCAAAACAGGCAACAACAAAAAATATGTGCAGAAAAGCAGGATAGAATGGAGACCTTTAGAATCAGTTTGTAAAACAAAATAAAATACATATAAAATATAGAAACATTAAAAATAGTAAGAGCAACCAAAAGCCATTGATACCATGGAACGCATCTTGACATTCTTCCTCAAAGTGTCAGTGGAGGAGGAACATCCGACTGAAAGAGCAGAAGCTGCTGCCACAAAGGCACCACCTCCCAGTGCTGGAAGCAGCTCTATGGGGACCAGAACATGGAGCAGGACTCCTGTACTGACCATTTTCATCACTGTTGCTGGAATTTGATCGGTCTTACATTCAGCTGTAGTATCAACAGTGTCATCTCATTACTGTGAATTTGACGCAATGCTAAAGTGTACAGTTAGGAAATCTTGAATGCTCTCTTCTGCACACCTGTTTTGCTTTTATGTGCGGCAATGCTTCTGTCAGTTTCCATCAGCACTTGTGTATAATCGTAATGCAAGAGGACACGACCTGAGTATTCATCTTTGTAGCAGTACAGACAACAAGCCTGTGTTTCGACAGACATGTGTATGCATACGAGTTCCAGCACAACTCCCTCTGCTGCAGACCAGAGTTAAACTCAAGTCTTGCTGCCTATAAACACAAACAACTTACATGTGTAGAGGTATTTTTTTTGTCTTAGCAAACTCTGCTTCCTATAGAGCTAATTTTTCTTTGACTCATTCCAATTCAAAAATATATCAAAGGAGGTTAACTGTGTCCAAGGAAACTCACAGTCATGTGAGGGGAAAGTCAAAACCAAAATACCCAATAACAAATTGTTTTCATGGCAAATTAAAATGACAACTGTTTTCTCTGTTAGCCTGATGCAAGCTCCTAAAACTGCTTCATATCTGGAACCTCAGGTTGTACTTTAGTGAAATACTGACATCTTCTGACGGCTGAAAAGACTGCAGCAGTGATGAGCAATAATATGCCAAGGAAAGAACTTTTACTATTTAAAATCTCTCTGAAAATCTTGTTGCTGAGGCGTGAGACCAAAGCATTAAGATACTGAACAGACTGGATCCTGGAGCCTGCAGATGACAGACTGCAGTAGGAGAAATCTTTCTTCACCAGTTTGCATCGGAGGATCTTCAGCTTCACAAATCACAAAAGCACAAACGCAGAGTTACGGACCATTTAATGATCTTCAGAAGTAAGTTAAACAACCATTTATTTTACAGTTTAAAATGTCCTCATGGAGGAACAGCAAAATACACTCAAAATGAAGATTGATCAAAAGACAGTTTTCATATTAATCACCGTTTTCAGATTGGGCTTTTTTTTGTATTTTCTTCTCATTTGTTTATCAAAAATTATAAGTGCCTTCAACATAACCATGAGAGTATTCAGCTTGCAGTCATACAAATATTTACACCACAAAACTGACAAGCATGGTTTTACTTTCAGCATCGGTTTCACACACCTCACCTCCTGTCTCTTTCAGACTGCTTTGTTTTGTTGCACAAAACAAAAGTAAAGACCCTGAAGAAAGACAATTATAAATGGGAAAAACACACAAGAGCACAGATAAAGGACGTTATTATTTACAGCTTGGCTCAAGAAGACAGTTAAGGGGAGGGATGGAGACAGATAATAAACACATCCATTAGCGGCATGATGTCAAGTTTAAGTCACATTCTTTGCCTTTATGATCCTACTTTACCCTTTAAGATTTCAAAATAAAGCATGCTATAGCACATCTGGCACGAAATCGCGGCTCCAAAGACCTCAGGGTGCAGTCTTTAAAAAAATTAAGAGTGATTTTTCTGACAGCAGGGGGCAGTACAGGACCACATAGGGGAGAATGGAAACAGGAATACATAACAGAAATGCAACCCCTACAGTACAATGGTTCCTTCAAAATGAAGTTACGCGTTCATAACGTAAAAGCAACAATACCAAAAAAAAAAGGAATCAAGTCTGTCCTCTGAATGGCAAAATACAAAGTCACATATGAAAATAGGTTCCCATCAAATGTAGTTTTAGATACATTGCGCGTGTTTAGCATTTGCAAAAGACATTTTGGCACAGAATCAATTTAAAAAAATGTTATAGAACATCACTCAGGGATCCCACAGAGAGATCCTTCCCACTGTTCCCCATTCTTGCCCCTTCAGAAAGAAAGAAAGAAAGATTTGATGATCTGTCTTGTAAAATAATTCAGTTGGTCTCTCCACATTGCTTCAGTCTTTAAATATTTATAATATTTACAGTTTCACAATTGTCCACAATACCCTTAGGCTTAAAGAAGATGCAAACAAAAATAAACAAATTAAATATTCTTTATATAGTCCCCTGTTGAGGCATTGAGTGTAAACTGTACAACTCTAAACGTCCCCTCACGAGTTCCTGGGGCAGGGAACACTTCGGGATGGAGAGTTGAGTCCGGGAATGAAGTAGAAATTTGCTGATGGTGGCGGAGCAAAAGCAGGATGATTGATCAGGCTGAAATGATCCTTGATCATTTTCCAGGCAATGATTTTCTATTATCTTGCACAAGCATGACTGATCACGAGAATAATTCCATAACACGTATCATTGTATATTCAAATCTGTACAGAGTTCACAATTTTTGCTTAACATAGTGCAATGACTTCTCACATCATCTTTAAAAAAGGAAAAAAAGAAATCACAATCACTTTTATGAAGGTAAAAAAATATCCCATTGGAAGGTCTCCATCCATAGCTTTATGAATGCTATGAAATAGAAAAGGCTATGCACAACACCTCCAAAAATGGCAAAAAATGAAATGAGCAATCAAAAAATGATCATCAAAAATCCCCATTTGACCCTTCGTATCCTCCTCGTAAAGGTAGAGTTTTTGGAATTCATCATCACTGGGTGACTTAAGGACTTGGTGAAGTGAAGGAGAAAAGGTGAGTTCATGCTAAATCAGATTTTAAAAAAAGTCAAACTCATCAAAATATGAGGCAATTCCAGTTTACAAACTGAGTCCAAAAGGGCTGGTGTTGGCTTTGTTTGGGGGAAAAAAGTAATTAAACAGAGGCAATAACAATCATGAGGTGAGGGGAAATGCTGGAGATGCTGTTGAGAAGGTCTGGGGCCAGGCGTGAAAGGTGGCTCTCCGAGAATTCACAGGGTGGGAAAATCTGCACCACGTAAGCTGGCTGTATACATATAGAAGAAAAAAACATGATGAGATAAGGAGCAATGTCTTCATGACACAGTACTTCATTATGACACGTGGCTAATCACAAAGAAGGCAAAACAGAAAAGCTGAAGCGATCACAGACCTGATTAGAGCCAGGGTTGGGCACATTGATGATGCCAGCTGCCTGTTTGGCTTGCAGGTAGGTGATGAAGCCACTTTTCAAGGCTTGGGTTTGACCAAGGACATCTTCTTGGTCTCGACCACAGGGTAGAGCCAGTAGCAAACAGTAGTCATTTTCCACCTGTCAGAGGAATCATTTTTGATGATAAATGTAAAAACAGAACACAACACTACACCAAAGATAACTGCATTATTGTAATTTGGTGTAATCCATGTACTTTAATCAGTTCTTCATACTGGTGACTGTCATCAAATACACTGATCAGAGTTTTCCAATGTGCTGTTCAGAGGTAATAAAAACAAAATACTAACAGTCATTCTGCGCGCCACACTGTCCAGTTGGGAAGCCTCAAGTCTCATCCTCTGGACAATGCGGAGAAGAGAACTTCCCTCCGGGGGTGGCAGGGAGCGCTGGGCCAGCATGGTGTTGCCAGAAACAAAGTGTAACTGGACAGCAGCCTGATCGTTTTTCAGTGCCAACAGGCCCTGCCATACAATAGGATATTTCTGCACAAAGGAAACACAACAACACAGTATTCATAAGCATATTATCTTTTTGGTATGGTCTTGAAAATGCGTTCCATGTAAATGTCACTGCTGGTCTATCAATCTTCCTACCGTCAAAAGCTGCACCATGTCGATGGAACGATGTCCTGAATGTTCCAGCTTAGCATCAGGCCGTGGCTGTAGTGAACTCGATGGGGGTACTGCTGGCGGAGGAGTAGGTAGGAAGGCTGGAGGGCCTTTCTGTAAAGATAGATCTGGCTTGTGAGTAAGACCCATAGGGGACATCAGGGGAGACTGGTACGAGGGTGAGACTGTATCCCCTGCTATTCGGGAAATGTGTGAGAGGTCCGAAGAGGTAGCGTGGCGAAGATGGGAGCTCTCAGGCTTGGAATCACCTCCTCCCCCGTGTGACTGAGACATTTTACCCCTGTTACCCAGCTCAGGCTCAGGAGGGACCTGATTAAGAAGACAAACACCACATAAAAGATCAATACATATTTTTCATGTGTATATAAATATGATCCTTAACCTAAAGATGCAATTATAACTAGATGCAACATAAAAATGCTCAAATATTTGCTCATATAATAAAAGCATATCAACTAACCTGTGAAGATGCAATGCCTTGGTTAGCCAGGTTGTGTCCTGGAAACTGGGATGGGAAGCCCCGCATGTCCCGATAAACCGGAAAGGAGCCTGCACCTCCAGGATGCATCAGCTGAACCCCATGAGGGTGGGGGGACACCATGACGGGACTAGATGCATGGACTCCCCGGATTCTACTCTCACTGGAGGGGGGATGTATCAGCTTTCCCTCTAGTGGCTTGAGAGGTTCTTTTGCTGAAAGCTCAATGCTCTTCCCCAATATAGGACTCTTTGAAGGCCCAGAGATGTTGCTTGCAGACGTTGCTCCCGTCTCTGGGTTGCGTGACTGTCTTGCTTCCACAGCAGCCTGCTCTCCCAATTGCTGGTGCATGAGGATGCGCTGGTGCATATCTCTGTACTTGTCCATGCGTATGCCTGGGTGGAGGCCTCTGTGATCACTGTGAATCATCATTACGTCGGACTGGAGCTGGGAAACTGAAGATCGACTAAGGGCTTGGTTAAAATGTCTGGGTTCCTCTTCATTTACACTGTTGCTACCTCCACCTGACACTGACCCTTGGGGACTGGAATGAGACTGGAGTACCATATCACGAATGACATTAGGCTGTGGCGTGTTTGAGCGCTGTGGGGGTCCTGGGTGGGGTGAAGAAAGGGAGTCACCTCGCCTTCCATAGTTTATCCCAGATATTGGTGGGGTGTTCATTCTGGCTTCATGAGCCATTGACTGAGTGACACTGTGTGGTTGAATTATGACAGAGGACTGCTCTGAGTGTGAATGATGCATACTAGTATGATAAGTAGACATTGGTGGCATGCCATGACCCAGAACAACAGAAGTTCCAATGGGTGAACTGTTAGGAGGACAAGCTTTGACAAAGGGTGAAGGAGAGTGAACAGCTGTTCGTGGAGACTGAGGTTCTTGCTTGAGGTGTAGAGTTGACCGATCATTTGCAATGCCAGGACTGGGGCTCATGCGGGTTCCAGATAGTGACGGGTGGTGAGGACTCATGACTGGGCTAAGGTTAGATTGCTGGACAGCTTTGCCAATGTCCATCTTTTTCGGTAGAGGTTCTGCCCCTAGTCCTCTCTTGCCATGTTGTTGTTGTATCACAGCTTGGTTGTACATCAAGACTTGGGGGGAACTTACTGGCTGTTGAAACATCTTTACCACACCACCCTGGGATGCTGTGTGATAAGGTGCCTCAGATTTGTCACATCCAAGACTCTCCTGCTTGGTACTGGAAATGACCGGTTGAGAGTTGTATGACTGGCCAGTCAAAAGGACCCCTGTGTGCCCATAAGCCGAGGGAGTTGGGGCTACTTTTGGTGTAGGTGACTGGGATGATGTGATAAGTGGGTCTTGCTTTATCTGAGATTTGGACACAGATTGCTGAAACTCTATATCACCAGCACTGGCTTGAGGAATCTGACTAATTTTGGCTCTCATCCTGTGAGGTCCTTCAGTTTTCTGACCCGAGTAACTCAGTACAACAACACCCTCTGATGTAATGACTCTCAGGCCAGTACTGGCACCTGCATTATAGGGAGTGGTCTCAACAACAGAGCGCCCTCTCGCACTACCCTCTACTATATCCATGCCATGGCAGCGATTGTTCTCATTTGAGTTGGATCTAAATTTTTGCTTGGGAATGGATAGGCCAATGCTTCGGTTGCTAAGGGAAATTCGTGGAGTTTCTTCTGTATCATAAGGCATTGGAATTCGACTTATTACTGAGGTAGCAGGAGAAATAACTGTATGCTGGGTCTTGTCTCCACAGTTCTGTTGGGACTCTGTCAGTGGAGATGGTTTATGGTGTATGGGCTGGGGTGGTAATGGTGGTCTCTCTTCAGGATGTAACTGTCTTGAAACTACTGTATCAGAGGGATTTTCATTCTCTGACATCCGTGAATGATCTGGCAGTGCAGATGTGACCATAGTGGTAGGAATAGAATTGCTGTTTGATGCAGACACATATTTAGGTTCCATCAGAATTTTTCTTAAGGTACTCGAACTAGGGTCAATATCGGAGGCCTTGGTGTCTGGAGGCATTGGGGGATTTGTTGAAGTAGTGCCAAGTGGAGTTGATGCTGGTATAGAAGGAGTCACCACTGTGACATGACATGAAGGAGCAACATAGATTCTGCTTTCTTCAGATCTCTGAGGCCAGTCAGGTGAAAGTGGCATTTTGGCAGGCCGCAGCAGGGGTACACTAAACTGGGATACAGGTGGTGGGCGAGCAGCAGGAGCAAATGTAGGAGTGCATGGTTCTGCTGCTTGTGGATGCTTTTTAAAACTGGAGTTGTTGCTTGTGCCTGAATGAAAGGCAGATTCTTTGGGTACAGGCTGTTCAACCTCTGGCTGCTCTGCCTCTTTGGGCGTGTCTACAGTTATAGCACTTGTAACATCACGCCTACAAGTTGCAACAGCAGTGACCACAGAAGCTGCTGCAGTTGCCCCAGCTGTAACAGTAACGGCTTTTGAATTAATGGTTTCTGGGTCCTCTGGGATTGACTCGGGTAACTTGACTGGGGAAGGCTCTGATTGCGTAACCTCTTCAGCAGTATCCCCCTTCTTGTTAGCTGCACCTTTACGGCTTCTCGACTTCTTTGGGGTTTTGGCTCTAACTTTGCCAGCTTTCTTAGGTGTTTCAAGTAGAATGGGTTCTTCAGCTGCCTTAGACTCTGCCATTGGCCCTTTTGGGCTTGGTGTTAGAGGACCATCATCTAAGTCCCCTGCAAGTATATTGTTGATCACCATGTGTGTTTCAGGTTCCATAATCTCATTGGAGGAGGAGGATGAGATTAGGGATTCAGGGGTAGGAATAAGAGAAGTGTAAGCAGGAGGGGATGTGAACCCATCTGCATCTCCACACATTTCTTCCGCTGTTATGGAATCAATGGCAGCTGCAAGTTCAGTTTCACTTGCGGGATTTGCCCGCTTCTCCTCTTCAACCTCACCTTCTGGTTCAGCTACGACAGGAGGCAGTATAGTAGGTTGCCCTGACGGTGGTTCCTTATATGGTCGGGGAGGTTGCTCAACTGTAAGTTTGGCAATATTTTCAACTGCCTGCTCTAGTTCCATCTGTCGTGCTAATAGTGCAGCTGGGTCAGTAGGTAGTTCAGATTCTGATAGCACATCTTCTTTCTCCAGTGCACCAAGCTCTTTGGATTCTTTAGGAAAGCCTATTATCTTTGTTCCTTCATTGACTTGCACTACTGTCTTGGTTTTTGTAATAGTAGCGCCTTCAAAAGTCTCAGACTCATCATCCTCTGAACGAAGTAAACCTTTTACATCATCGACGCTTACACGGATTTCAAGATTTTTTAAACTGTGCGATTTCTCTTCAGTGAGCAGCTTGGTATTTCGTTTCAACCGAGGTGTTTTTATTTTAACAGTCTTTTCAGCCTGTTGTCTCCTCTCAGAGGAGCTGGCATCTATCTTTTCAGTATCTTCATCAGCAGATTTCTTTCCTCCAGTTTCTTTTAAATCTTTTTCTTTTCTATGCACTGGTGAGCTTGCATTTTCCACTCTTTCTGATAACTTGCCAAACAGTTCAGAATCAGCTTTAGGCTTAAGATCAGACTCATCATGGCTTGCCATATCAGCTTGTTCAACTAGCACTGTTGTGCTTCCAGATGGTTTGTCTGTTCTACTTCCTTTCTTGTTAACTGGAGCAGATGAAGTTAGAGGTGTTTGTTGAACTTTTTGAGTACGAGGTGAACGCCATCCCTCAGAGGCTTTCACAGTCTCCACAGTACTTGAGGCCTCTTTGACCTCTGTGTCCTCTTCCATCATTTTCTTCTGATCCCCTTTTACTGGTGATGCATCTTCACTTCGTTTGACACCTCTCTTAGGTGGGCGTCCTCGCCGGGCATTGGTAGAAACTTGAACTTCTTGCTGTATTGGTTCTCTCTCAGCACCACGTTTGCGCATGCAGCGTGATGACTCAACCACCTCTTTGCCACCTTGGTCGTCTTCATGTAGCGTGGCATAGACTGACCTTACATTCCTCCGCCGTGTTCTCCCATGGATCAAACTTGACTCGAGGTTTTGTTCAGAATCTGAAGCATGTATTGGTGACTTAGATGTGGTTTTAGACTCAAATGATATTTTCGGTGTTTCTGCTCGAGGGGATGAGGCCCTTTTGAGTTTCTCTCTATCAATCCGTTCACTCTTTCGTGTGGCAGGTTTCTCAGTGGCAACAATTTGGGACTGTTGTGTAGTACGCAATACTGACAGAGGTTTTGCCCTTTTACTCTTGGGCAGTCTGCGGTTTGGTAATGGTTTTATTTCAGCCTCTAGCTGTGGCATACATGCCTCACTGTCTGTCTCAGTTTTCTGAGATTCCTCAAAGTGTTTTGTTTCCTGATTTTCAATTTCAGGTTCTGTCTTAACAATTTCTAATTTTTCTTCAACCTTTGAACAGTCAGAGTAAGCAAACTCTGCAGTCTGTCTTTCAAAACCACTTAAGGAACCACCAGGAGTGGGAGGCTTATCTTCCACAACAGAGTTACGTTCCACTGCCAAACTATCACCACATTTCAATTTGGATTCAGTTAGATCTGCTTTTGTTTCAATGTCGTGTTCTGGTTCTGAAAGGACAATTGGAGGGGTTATGGTGAGTTTAGGAGTAACTGCTTTGAAGTCTTCCGTAGGAAGAGCATGAGATGGGGACGCTTCAAGAACTGGCTCCACTTTCTCTTCTTTGACAAATGACACAGGTTGATCTGAGGATGGAGGCAGAACTTCTCTCTTTTCTGGTGAAGACAGTAATTTAGGGAATGGCACAAATGGTGCAATTGTCCAGGTAACTGGAGGTATGGCTGATTTGTCATCAGCCTTTAGTACTGGGTCAGATTCCTTATCAGACATCAGATTATCACAATTCTGAATTTCTTCTCTTTTAATCTCCACCACTATTGAATCGCTCTCAGCGTCAGGTAGGGAATGGTCCTTGTCTTTTTGTTGTTGAAGCTCCAAAAACCGACTATGGAAAAGAACTATGGGCTCTTGTGGGATGTCACTTCCTCCAGGTTCAGGCTGTGCCTCAGTAGCACCTGGCTTGGTAAAAGGTCTTCCACTTCCAGTTTCTAAATCTTGGTCTTTACGTTCAAGATGCTGCAAACGGCGGGAATCTTGTTCAAAGATTGAGCTGTGGAGGAAACGGGAGGCAAACAATTCCTGGCGCTCTGGGTCCTGTGGCTTAAGTTCCTCCTTTTTATCATGCAGCTTTTCATCAGAGTCAGTACGAATCTTTTTCTTTTTCATATACCAAGAAGGAATAGGTCGAGGTGCGAGCTCTACCTTGTCCTTATCAGAACAGCTGTGGGAGGCTGGAAAGCGCGATGGAAGAAAGGACCAGTTATCTTCCCTTGATGAATACAATGTCTTGGCTCGTTCAAGGAGTGCCTTTGTATCAGGAGTTATTGTTTTATCTGAAGCAAAAGAGTAAAATTTGTTCTTTTCCAAAGAGCCTGAGAGCTTCAGGTCTGTCATCCTCTCATCACGGTCCCTGAGGATGTAAGACAAGGAACTACTGGATTTGGGAGAGATATGTTTGTTTTCTCCATCATCGTCTGAATCAGACTGCACCTCTCCAGGTTCCAAATCCTGGCCAAGGCGTTTGCGGATGCTTTCACGTTTTGAAATATCACTTGGGAACGTCATTTCCATTCTGAGTGAATCAGACTTTATCCTTCTTTCCCAGTGTTGCATTAACTCCTCATCACATCCGAGCAAGGACGTCTTACGCTTTGATAGCTCACTGTCAGGTGACTGAAAATGTCTGCCTGTCGGGTCCAAGCTGTTTTTCAATGACTCTGTGTGTGAAAACTTATCATCTGTTGTTGGAGAGGATTTTCTGACTTTGTTTGTAACTGACACAGAAATCTGGGCAGTTTCATCTTCTTCATTTTCAGAAAACTGGCCAGCTCCTATTGAAGATGGTATACTGTAAATGTCTTCATTCAGCTTTTGGGAAACTGCAAAGTTGCGCTCTCTCTTTACTCTAAGTATTTCAAAGTCAAAATTCTCTAACTTCTTTCGCTTACACCAAGAAAAGTCATCACTGGCCATATCCTGAATAGATTTTCCAACATCATGCAGGATATAATCCTTTTCAAAATCATGAGTCTCATTATTTGGTAGATTTTCAAACTTGACTACCTTATCAGGATCGCCCAGTTTGGATCGGAGCCATCGACTCGGTTCATTTTGTTTCATGCAAATATTAGTCTGGTCAATGTGCACAAAGTGTTCCTCTCCGTCATCAGAGTCTCTGCATTTCCCCCTCCCTTGTTCATTTTCTGACAAACCCTGTTTCTGTGGTTCTTTTAATTCATCCATGTCAAGGCTGCAATCATCTGACATCTTGGTGAGACTGGAGCTGTTTTCACTTTTTGAGCCCTCTAAATCCATTTTGAGGTATGGAGAGTTTAACTGATCTGTGGAATCTTCAGGCAGCTCATCAAGCTGCGACTGCCGCTGCAGAGGAAGGCCTATAGAGTTGCTTTCACAGTCTCGTCCATCTTTAGGACTGTTAACTGAAACTATCCGGACACATTTATCCTTGTGGTGCTCCTTTTTATGCAAACCTCTTAGCAAAAGATTCTTATCCAAATCTGTTTCCTTTGTATTGTTCCACAGTTTATAAAGTCCAGGTCTACCAAGGTCCTCTTCACTACTTCTCTTCTGTCGGTCAGTTTTCCCAGAGTCTTCAAACCGTCTTTTCCTTGCAGCTAAACGATCAATATCCACAGAAATACCACTGTCAAATTCCATTTCAGATTTCCCATGTTTTTTAGATTTGATTTTACCATCCTTGTCAGTGATCTCCACTAAGCTCTGCACATTCTTGTCTCTGGGCACCTTTCCGTGCTTAGAGGTATCGCCTTTTGATGATTCTGTGCGGAATGGAGGACTCCTCTGGTCAGCTGTAGGTGATGCCAATCTAGGACTGTCACTCCCACCCCTGGGTATTTGTTTTTCCTGGACAGCATGACCAATCAGTTTTCCTTCCTTTTCTTTAACACGTGTTAACTGCACCACACACGGCAGAAGGTCTAGCCTTCCTTTGCTTGAGCTTTCCTTTGGGATTTTACTTGTCTTACTTCGGAGAACAGACTCAGGGCTAACGTCTCTTTCAAGTTCAGGTTCTGTCTCACAGGCCTGGGTAATAGGCGATGCAACTTTAAGCTTCTTCAGCCTCTGTTTCTCACTTTTGTCCTTGTCCCCTCGATCTTTTCGTCCAGTCCTTTTGTCCTTTTCAACCAAATTCGCTCTTTCAATTTCAAAAACTCGATCCTTTTCAAGTTTTTCAGTTTTATTATACCTTTCAGAGCGTGCCTTTTCAAGTTTTTCAAATCTGGGTGGAGAGATTGAACTGCAGCTGCCGCTTCTTTCAGAGGATCGGCAACAAATACGACGGTCTGAATCACTTGGTATCCTCTCAGAGAGAGAAGGAGATGCAGTGGGGCTAGCAGGACGACGAGTGGTAATGTGAGATGGGCTCTGGCTACGCTCAATGGTCCTTCTCCCATGATCACGTCCACGATCTGTTTCAAATCGCTCCCTCTCTCGTTCACGTTCCCGCTGCAAATAGCTGTATTTGCGAATGTCCTGCTCATAAGGGTCAGCTCTGTATTCCCGATATTCCCGAGGGTCTTCAAAGTACTGTGCATCATAGTAATCTCCCTGATATGGGTCCCATTCAGTGTAGAACTCCCGACTTCTAGCAGGGTATTTACGACGTGGATCCTCAGTGTATGTTCCTGGTGTTCGTACGTTTTCGTAATATTGTCTTTCTGCTTGAAACTCATATTGGGTTCGTCGATCATCCCTGCCAAGAAATACATAAAAAAATTATTCCAGCTTTAGTACTAGATGGTACAGAGGTAAAAATATTATTCTTTAAGCAAACTACACAAACCTTCTTTCAGAGAGAATGTCATAGAAGTCCCGAATATCCTGCCCAGATGCTTGCATTGAACGATAGAAAGCCATCTGACTTTCCTGATTTGCAAAGTCCACCTGAAGAAAATAAATGCATGTCAGCTACAATGTTACAGCCTATCAAGTTCTGAGAACATAGATATTAGAGCATATAATATCAGAGCAAAGCTATACTTTCACTTGCCTTAATTTTACTGCCCCCTATCTTCCATCCCTTGGTGTCTTTGACAGCAGCTTGTGCATATTCAATGTTGTTGTAAAGAATAAGGGCCATTCCTTTCATCCTGTCGAACACAACCTGCATACCACACAGGAAAGAAAAGTAGAGTCCCGAGGTTCCACAGAGTAAACAATGGGCAACTATGATACAGAAAATAAAACAGGCTTACCTTGACAACATGTCCATAGCGGCAGAAATGACGTGTAAGAAACTGCTCAGTTGTGTTTGATGCCAATCCATCCAACCAAACACAGGTTGTAGGCATACTCTTTCCAAAGCCCAGCTGAAAAAGAAAGAATAAAATGTCAAATAGCAATTTTTTATGTGTTAAACAGCTTACAGATACATAATACTACGTATGGTTAAGAAGGACAAGAATGTGGTAGTGGTCTAAAGTAAGATTTAGAATTAAATTAACATAAGTCTCACCTTTAGTCTGTTGTTACCAAGATACTCGCCATCCATCTTCTTTATGGCCTTGCAGACACTAGCAATGTCGCAGTATTGTAGAAAGGCATACTGTGGGGCTCCATTCACCTTCTTAATGTCAATATCCTTTGGGGAAAATGAAAACAAAAAATACTTCAGTAAGCATGATCATCTCAAAGTGTGCAGCACTGTAACCATTGCACATGGACTGATTTGCAACCAGTTCACATCAATAACCTACCACTATTTCTCCAAACCGCTGAAAGATGTTAAGCAGGTCATGGTAAGTAGTGGTCTTCTCCAGGTTTCCAATGAATAATGTCCGCGTGGCCTTTGGATGAAACTCATCAATCCTCTCATCCAAGGGTCGAAACTCGTTCTCACTTTCTGTCTCTGAAAAGTGCTGAGTATGAGCTTCTGGATTTGATAGTATCCATGTTTTCCTTGAACACAGTTCAATATCAGAACTTACCGGGACCATTCCAGGCTGTGACGTCAATTTGCATGCCAAAAAAGAGCTTCCCCTTTGATGCTCCAAGTGCTTTCTCTTGGTCCTCTTGCTGGCGAAAAAAGACAAGCCCATAGCGCTCTTCTGAAGCGCCGTGGATTTGTACAGATGTAACCTTTCCATGTTTTTTAAATTCATGGAACAAACCATCCTTTAGGCTTGTATCTGAAGTAAACAAATTAGATGCATCATTAATTTAAAAAAAAGGTAACATGTTATTAAATGACTAATTATTTTATATTTTTAATGGCTGGAATTTCATGCATATTAGGAAAAAATAGTGCACCACTGCTTATGCATAAAAAGGTCTTTGTGCTCACACGCTGCTGGAGCATCACACCACTAACCTGTAGAGCGCACGGGGAGATTTTGGACCTTGATGCCAAAGCTTTTACGTGGTTCATCCTTGTCGAGGGAGGATAAAGGAAGTGCTGAGGGTGCAGGAACAGCAGCAGACTGCACTGAACGTGCCGGAGAGTCGTCACTTGAACTACTGCTGGAATCACTGTAGTAAAAGAGGAACACATTCTTATCTTTACCATTAAAGATGTATGGTGAAAAGGGGCTTATTTGTGTCCTGTTGTCGCATTAACTTAACCACGAAATAGTTATGAATATATAAAAATCATCATTTCACATGATCTAATATTTTATGTAGACTAATTTTACCAAACCTAAAGGAGATTTTGTATTTTGGAGTGCTACACCTTCAGAGCTACATGATCTGCCCCTGAGAAATCATTCATAGACTCAGTAACACATGTTATACATACATGCTATATTTGAAACCGTTAGTCAAGAGCTATTATTATGATTTGATCATTTTAAACATTGACTTGGGGCCGCCATATAGCTCTCTGAGTTAGGGCGTTACCATGTGGGCGCCAGCAGCGGTCGTGAGTTCGAGTCCGGCTCACGACGCTTTGCTGCATGGCTTTCATCATGTTTCTCCCCTATCGTTAAAAATTTAACCCCCCCCCAAAAAAATATATGTTTATATAAAAACATTGACTTGAAGGTCAAAAATGTGTGATGCTTCATCTAAACTTCAAACAAGGAAGAATAGTTAGATTAAATGGGTCTGAATGGGTCTTTCTACTGTTTAAAAAATGCAGTGTCTCTCAGCTGCGGAGGAGAAACACACCCCTTTACTCTCAATTCCACATTCATGTGGTGCATCTGGTTATCAGTGCAAAGATGGATTCTCGCGCAAGTGGCAAATGCACGGCTGCCTCGTGCACCTTTTTTTCTCGAATGATTCCCATGTCTGTCTCAGCTTTCTAGGCCCTCTGCTGTTTGTTTCCTTCTCACTTTCTCCTCCTGTGCTCAGACACTCCCGGAAGTGCTGCTGACGGAGCCTGGCCTGTGGGAGTGGGCAGGCAGCCAGCACTGGCCAGAAATTTCCAGTTCCAACTGGATCTCACGGAGGGGGGGAGCCATTACCCATACACAGAGGTAGGCAGTGAGAAAAATATAGCAGCCGTCTCCTGAAATTCCCCCCATAGCACTTCCTCATCAAGCCACATGTGTCGCTGCGTGTCGCTCAGAGCCGCGGACTCTGCTGTGTCCAAAGGTGATGCAGTGAGACAGAAAATGACCAAGTGGAGAGGGGGAGAGCTAATTTATGCAGCAAATCCCCACCAAAAGACATGCTCAGAACTGCACGGTTACCTTACAATTGATTATTCTAATCTTGATATCTTTTCGGTTTAGAATCTTAGAGGAACATATAATTACGATGGATGATGCAGTACACAGCTCTGCACAAAACGACTAAATCAGCATGTCGAATTCTAAACAAACCAGACTCACTGGCACGACAAAGCGAACAGCCACTTGTTTCTAACGCCACAGTTAAAACCACTCTCACAGCAAGCCTGGAAAACATCTGAATTACATCTATCCAGTGCAATTATGGTATTCATTATGGCTGTTGTGTGCAGCTGACTCTACCCCAAAGTTAGTACTTGGGCGTGTAAGACCTTACCAGCAACCTAACCCTTGTCTTATTTTTAAACTTCAAATACTACTTCATAGATGGTGTTTCTTGGATGGCAAAACAAGTGGCGTATTTTGCCCAAAGGATTCTAAAAAGACGCTCTAATGGTCAGCTCAGCATCTGTAGAGGTATACAGGCTGCATATGACCGATCAATGGATGCACATTAAAAAACAAGCAACTCCAATGAAGGCGTGACAGCTGAAAACTTGAACGAAGCTCGGCCAAAGGAGCTGTGCTACGTGTTCTAACTCAAAGACTAAGGAAAGTGCGGTAGAGCGGTAATAAATCAATTCACGCCAAATCCTAACAACACAAGAAAGTGTGTCATCACAGCAGTTACATGCATCAAAGGTCATTTTCCGGGCTTTGACTCCTACCTGCACTCAACTACTCGGTCAACAAGCTTGTCATTTGACAGATTTGCTAATGATTATACAAAAAGGGCAAAGTAGAGTTTCCATGAAGGAAGAAAGAGGCACATACATACACACACCTACTCTGTCACGGTGTGTCTTCTAAGATAATTTTTACAACATGCAAATACTTGTTGGGTGGAGCCTTAAGAAATATTAAAGCATTGAAAACAGAAAAAATAAGACCAACGTTCCAAGTTCGGCTTTGTTATTGAATATGTCCGTTCTCTTGTAGCGCTGTCCAAGAAACAACATACTACAAATATTAATCACAATCTGTCCAGGTCCATGGCTATTCTATGTATATTGTGATTATTTATCCATAAAATAGGATACAGGACTGCAGAATAAGGAGACATAATGACAAAGTATTAGGGGATATATTATCTTCAAATGGTCCATGTTACTAACCACAGCTTCTGCATTGAGGTATATTGAGCAACAGCCCATTCTTGATAAAACTCCCTGCTCACCAATGACAGAAATTAAATGCACACGTCTTGCACAAGTCTGAGATGGTTGGAAAAACTAATGTTGACTTAAGAACAGTTTTATAGCTTAATGGGGACCAGTACAGCTGATATAAATACATGCTGGGGAAAGGGTGACAGTACAACGCATATATTGAAACAGTAACATTCTGTTAAATCTCAGTCCACTTCCCTGTATGGAAGTTATTTTGGATTCAGACTGCCGCACACTGAGATGCAAAAATGTAAACAACAACAGCCACGCACAAGAGTAGAAAGCTTGTCTTCACTCACCTGCCACTTGTACTGCTGCTGGTACTGCTGACTGAGTCGGAACTGGAGGAGCGGCTGCGAGAGCCCGAACCACTGTGGGAGCGTGGAGGACGGGCAGCCTGACTCACCAGCCTCTGAGGTGAGGGGTTTCGCGAGTGCGTTGAGTGCGGAGACCGGCTACGACTGTGGCGGTACGACCGCTCCCCACGTCGACCCCTGTCCTCCCGGTAAAGGTCCCTGTGAACCACACTGGCCAAAGTAAAGGGTTCCCTAGCACGAGACTCATAGCGAGGCTCTGGTGTCTCAAAGCGGCAGGGGCTCCTGCTGTGGGAGCGGTAAAAGCCGACCCCACTGGATGTAGATCCTCCGCTTCCTCCCGTTGTTGCTCCAGCTGATCCACCTGTTCCTGTGTTTCCAGGAACGGCGCTAACTATAGTTCCTCCGACTCCTGATGACACTGTTGTACTGCTTCCACTGGAGGTACCAGACCCACTCCCAGCCGCGCTTAGAGTCCTCTCTCTTGCATCGCGATAATAGTCTGTCTCATAGTGCCGCTGACGGTCAAAACTGCTACCAGGACGCTCATGATGTCCATAGGCACCGTGATCATACGCCCGATCTCGACTTTCAGCAGTCCTAACAAACATGAAGAGAGAGCAAGTTATAGTACTGGTACACTTCAGGGGGTTAGGATAGCTGCTAACATTGAACAGTGGATAAACAAAACTATTAGGTGTCTCTGGTGGGTTTGTCATAATTAGACAAAGGGAAAGATGGGGCAGCGTTCTGAGAAGGTTGAAGGAAGATTTTAGAATCTAAAGAGAAGAGAATGTTTTACTGGCATACACACGTTACTACAAGGGGATTTAAATACTGACTGGTTGAGACAACTGAGCACCAGGTACTACATAGTTGTTCTGTCAAACTGTTGTTGATAATGTGTCTGATCCTTTTACCACCATACGGGCAACATATTATTACTACAAAAATTATGCTTTTCATGCATTTCTATCAACACTGAGCAAGTAACACAAAGCTTTAAGCTTATTATGTTTAAAACCGATTGTTTTGTGGATGCAGATGTGTTTTAATTAACAGTTTCCAGTTGAAGCGTCAAAGAAATACTTACTTCCTACTGTAAGATGAATCACGTCATATTTAAAACACAAGCAGCGCATCACACTACGACTTTTAGCAAAAGGCAAGCATCTGGTATATAAGAAAACAGAAATCTGCAGCTTCTGTCAAAGCTTATTTGGAGAATATAACAGTCTTGTACAAAGATTATCTTTACTAAAAGGACTGACAGATGATGCTTTCATAGATTGTCAAGTCATTCTGGTCTTGTAACATCTAGCAACTATAACAAAAGCCACTTGTTGAAGCGTTTTATCATTCATCTCAGAGGCTTTGTTGAAGGCTTTCTGAGGTGACTTTATGACAAGCCAATTGTTTATAATGGTACACAACGTGACACCACTTGTTCTTCTGAAAAAAGCACTTCAGAGCATCTTTTGTGAAGATGCACATTAGAAACGGTGCCAATAAGGACATTGTGTTCAGACCCGAACATCCTCTTTCTGAATAAAGCAATCAGAATTTAATTTGGTAATACCACTGCAGTGTCATTACAGCAGCCGTATTACCAAACTCACCATAATGAGCAGGACAGGACAGCAATTACCGCTGCTGGAATTCAGATCAAATCATCATCAGCAAATTAGCCATGATGTTACAACACAGGTCAGAATATGGTTCAATATAACAGGAAATACAAAGGCTCACTATACTGCTACTTTAAAGAAGGGACTGTGTTTTGCTCTTTACCCACAAACACGAGCATGGAAGAAGACTGAGATCCTAGAAAGAGTGGGACATTAGTTGGAAACAAGCCTCAACCTAAAGATATTTTTATCATTAAGTGAAAAAACATACAGTAGCTTTAAACCCGGGCAGCACTACAATAGAGATAATACTGTATAGATAAGTATTTACAGTGGACTGTATGAGCTTCCTTGAAGTAGGCCAGGTTTCAGTTGAGGGTAATCTTGCTCGAGAATGAGCTGCTACGTTCAGTTACTGTGTATGTGTGTGTGTGTGTATATATATATATTTACAGAGAGAGAGACATAGAGCACAAAGCTTCCTAGATACTGTTTATTATATGTGTACTAAACACATACAGTCTGTTTACATGGTTGGAAAACACCTGACTCATGGAGAACTAGTGCTGGTACAGGCCCATATTATAAAACGGTGAACTCCTGAGTTTGATTCTGTGCTAGAAAGAAAGTTCCATATTACCGATAATCAATAAACTTGTACCTGTACCATCCTCGTCTCCCACACCCTAATAATTCCTGCCAATCTCCAGTCTGTACAATAATGGCAAGGACTTCTAAAGATACTGCCCCAAGGAAACAAAAACACGACTTCCACCTCACTTAGAGCTGATTTAGGCATCTAAGTCTTTTGTATCTTCGGATTACTTGGACCATCAGAGATCCTCTGATGTGGCTGTATTTGTGTAAAGGTGTGTCTATCCAAATTGTGCTAGCTTGGTGACTTGCTTGCTGCTGAACTGTCAGGGAAAACAAAGACGTACAAATCAAAGACATTTGCAACAAGGACAAACTTCTGAAACTGTGTCTCTATAGAGACAAGTTGGCAGCAGCCTTTGATTAGTATTTTTAATACAATACAAAAGAGAACACAATGTTTTTGGCTTTGAATCTCAAGCAAATGTTTGTGATTAGTCCCTTAATTGACACAATTTATAGACCTCCAGTGGCACTGTTTTTAGTCGCATGATTTTCCAGCTTTCTTTTGCTTCACAGCCTTGAGGTGGAGTGTTTCCCTGAGATCTGTTTTTATTAGTTGATTTGGACATAAATCATTTGTTAAGCTCCTGATATGAAAATGGATTCTTGCATAAAATATTTCAGTGTATAATTCAAGTCCAGCTGATTCAATCCAAACATCTAAGACATTATGGTCAATATTCCAAGTGAATTACTTCAGTCAAGACTGTCCTAAGTGAGCTGCATGCATCTCAGTGAGCTGTAGAAACCAACTAGAACACACGAGGTGCTGCAGAAGACTGCTGCCATTTCTCTGGAGATATATGACACAAGCATCTTCCTCTGCATCACTGGTGTCCTACGATGTTCTGAAAGGCGATCTGGTAAATGATCCATAAGATGAGCTTCTTAAAATGCCCAACTGGCCCTTAGATGTGACAAAAAAATGTGTTGTGTATATTTACAAGAAATATACATTAATAATAATTCCCTGTAGATTTCAATGAATATTCACACTCACATTTTATTGCCATCTTACAGGGAACTTGAATAGACATGCAGACATCACCTGAGCCTTACCCTCTGAACTAAAATATAGTAACCCTTTTAAATAATCCTCTCGATTCTATGTTACTGAGACATGGTCAAACTGTAAATATTCTTCTTAAAAGATTTTACGTCAGTAGGACCTTAAGACACACACAATATTTTAGGTCATAAATGAAAGTCTTGCATTAGGTTCTTCCAACATGGGGCATAAGAACAAAGACTGTATGGGATGTACTGTTTTGGATGCTGAGGGCAAACTGGTTCCGGAGACTAGCCCTATGTCTGTATTTTACTGCACTATACATAAAAGTACAGCAGGTCAGAGGCAAATTCTGTTTCAGCTTATTTGATTTAATCACTGTGTGTGCTGGATTCATGAATAACATCTATGGCATAATGATGTCTGCTGTGAAATTGATGGATTACCTTGACCCCTAGATGCTCTCGAAAATGCTAATTTGGCGGCGCAGGCTCACTGCTCAACAGATACCCTTCAATTTCACTTCAGTTTCACTTTACACAAACCGGGCTCTACATTATTCATAGAGCTTCAAAATAATTTGGTTCGACTTTTTTGGAGGAATTTCCATCAGTGTTTGATTATTGGTCTACTCTGGCGTATGCTAAGCACATCAGCCGTTTTGGGATTACGTGAACAGCATCACTAGAAGAAAGCATTCCAGCAGCATGATAAAAAGGTGTCTTATATGGGGCCTCAGTCATATCAGAACAACACATGCAAACCATTTGAAAGGATTTTGAGTAGTTAAATGTTAAATATCCATTTGCCATGCAAACAAACAAATCAGCTACAGTCGCTGAGTCCCTGGTTGTCTTACAAGCTAAAACAAACCATGGAGCAATGGTTTAGCAATACTGATGTCCTACAGATGTATGTAATTCTACATCCCCCTACTGAAGTGTGCTTTGATAAAATAATCTCTCTCCTACCTTAACTGAAAGAGAATTTGGAGATAAAGCAACCAAATGGAAAAAATTATTGGTAATCCAGTAAATGGATTCCATATAAGGGTAATTCATCAAAGTGACGCAACAATCCTGTCCACCCAGTATTGCCACGAGCCAATCCTGCTCCCTGACTTGCAGCATTACCTGCAACCATATAAAGAAGCTCAGAATTAAAGGGACAGCCGCCACAGTGAAAACAATGGCAGAGAAAAATGATAAAATGTAATATTGTAAATGTATCTAATCTAAAATGCTGCAAAAATACTTTTACATTTGGGATATTTCTCAGGAGTTTATGCATAAAAATCTAATGCTGAGTCTGAATCTCGTAGCAGGATTTACAGTTTTCAAATTCTATTCCTGCCACATTAGAAGAAAGCAGAGCACTCAAGATATTCATGCTGGAACCACTACAACTACTAATTCATTTCCATTACTGATGAATATGCTGATTTTTTACTTTTCATATTATCTTCTGTCGGACAAATTCTCTAAAATATTTCATTTAAAACTAGATACAGCAGGGTAAAGCAGAAGATCCAGCAAATGCTGCAAAATATTTCAATCATTAATTGATTTTAACAGTCTTAAATAATTATCTATATGTTGAAGGAACTAATATAAAGCCAGAAAAAGATCTTAAACTATGAACTTGATGAAACTTGAATTAGCAAAAGATCAAAGATATTAATTTAATAATTATTTCATTCGAAACCACGTTTTGTTTTATGTTTTTTTTTTTGAAAAACTACGGAAAATACAAATTGCATTCATTTAAGTAGAACTTTATAGAGCTGAATTGTATTATCTGTTCTTCCTAATCCTTATTTTCACTCTTATTCTGTTATTGCATGTTAGCCTCCTCCAGACAATCCCAGCCCTGCATTTCACTACAAATACTGCAAATATGACAAATCCTTGAATTTTCTTTAGAAGAGTTTTTCAAGACTCCACAGCTCAATCCTTTTCTTATATTGAGGATGTTTGGCCTATTAAAGGGGGACATTTTACAGTGTGATCATTTATCATGACTAACAGCTCAATAGGGATCTATTATAAAAGGAGAGCAGGGGACAGGAGCTGAAAGTGGGGTCAGGTGAGAGGCGGAGAAAGGAAAACAATACAAGGTAAGGTACAAATTTCTGCACATAGACACATAGGCAGTAATAATAATAGTCTATGCGGCAGCTACGTCGGTTAGTGTGGAAAATGGAGAGAGACAGGGGTTCAAACTAAGGGGTTAGAGAGGACAGCTAAAATACACAGGGCAGGACATACCAACCTTTTGAGAGAGTGGTAACTTGACCTATAATTCCAAATACAATTTAGGGAGATAGAACTTTGTGAGCAAAAAAAAAAAAAGACAAAAATGTTGAGTAGCAGAGGGAAAAAACTGAAGCAAAATCGTTCATGTTAGAAAATGTAATCCTCATCCTCAGGGCAGGGGACCTCATGTGCACAGATGAGCTGGAGTGTCCAGTTTAGTTAAAAACAGCGGAAAAATTGGTCTTGTAGAGATCCAAGTTAGGTTGTCTTTATGCTGGAAAATGTCATGTATAGTTTATATATCCATCCAAATATGTGGGAGGAAAAAATCACTGAGTCCAGTAGAGTAAATACATGATATCCAGGAGTCCATCTTCAGTAAGTCGACCACTGATTCCCCGACAGCATTAGCAGGTGAGAGACGCTGAGTTTTGCATCTTTGTTTTTCTAAGTCCTGCACATTCCACTTTGGCCCCACTGTGCACAGCAACAAATTCCTTAGGTAGAGGGAGGGAAATCTGGCGTGGCAGAGAAGCAATGAAGAAGATGTCTCATAAGAGTAATCCAGGTTCTTGTTTGTAGCAGCGCCGTATTCATGCTGAGGGTGGAGAACATATGCACCAGTCCTGAACCTCACGAGTGTTCATGTCTGTTGTCGATCCATGCTCTCCTTTACAAGCAGAAGAGCCTGCATGCTGCCCAAGCCTTGGCTGAGTCAATGACAAACGCAGTTCACGGGTGCAACATAGTTCAACTTGATTGTGTGTGTAATTATATCCAAGGTTTAGTTATAGTTCCACATTCAGGAAAGGATGAGGTAATCCACAGACATGAGGTAGGTTATCTCCAGTAGTGAGGTTGGCACAACTTTCCAGTCACAATTTCCAGCATTCTTCTTTGATTTGTACGATCCAGTGAAGACCTGGCTGGTCCACAGCAAATCTGCAAGTCTTGGTTGTTGAAAAGTAAAAATAATCTCCACAAAAATAGGCAGAAAAAAAGTCATTTGCTCACTTGTTTTTGTTGACTCTACTGAGTTGGATCACCAGTAGAGGTCTCCCAGCTCTCAATTTGTAATGCCCTGATTTTAGATATAATCCCAAATAAAACAACAACAAAAAAAAAAACAAAGAACCAAGAAAGCAACCCATACCTTTAGCATGATAGCATATCCTTTAGGTGTCTGGCCAGTGTTAATCCAACAGTGGGGAATAAATATCCTGTGTAGGTTATCCACATGAATCCGGGCCACGACAAAAGTGAACACCTCCATGAGGTGTGCACGATAACTGAAAACCAAATTAGACTAATCCAGACAATGGTGTCTTATACATATAATGTGTGCTCTTGGTAGTTTTGTTACATGAGGAAAACTGGGTGACATTAATCCAGCGAGCAGGGCACGTAACTCCAGATTAGGGGAATCCCAGGATGGCTGCTCGACCACTCTCTCTTTTTCTTTTTCTCTCTCTCCCTCTGCCTCTCTCTCTCTCCAGCAATCTCCAATAATCCTGGGAAATTTTACGATATCCAATCTTTGCCCCGTATTTTCCGCAAATGATATATCCACCTCAAAGACAAGCTTAAACTCACAAAGGTAGTCCCCAACCACTACTGACTATTCATTTAGGTAATGGATACACCTGCGTACAAACATGCTCTCTTTCTGAGAATATCTCAGTTTCTACCTGTCAGTACGAATGCAGAATTGCACATTACAAAGGATCTCTACTGCATTTATTTTCTCGATCATGAACTCCTTTCTTCCTCTTTAAACCCCAAACAAGTAAATGAATAGGTGGTGGAAAGATGCTTGGAGGTAAGGTGTTTATCAGAAACCACGGTTCCCCCTGCCTTCAGAGAAACTTTGTCCACTTACCCGTCTAGTCTGCGTTCATAGCGTCCATCTCTGCTGTGAAGCGACGTGGGGGGCCCATACACGGCCCCCCCTGCCGCCCTTGTGAACCCTGATACATCCCGGCCACGAGAGCCTAAGGACAGACTATCGTCCAGCCCCCTCGCTGCACTAGGAATTGTGCCTGGTTCATTGTAATCAGTGCGCAGGTCTCTGTCCCCCATCTTGTTGATTGCATTGTGAGCCTTCTGAGCACTTTTAATGTCCACAAAATCCACAAAGGCTGCGACTCCACCTTCTGACCCCCGCTTGGGCAGGACCTTGACACTCTCCACCCGTCCATATCTGAAGAGAAAAAAAACACAAAAGCACTGGGATCACTTGGTTTGCAGGGGCAAAGATGCTGCATCAGGTTCTTTGGATTTGAAAATGAGGGCACTGCTTTGAATTCTTGATGGAAATGGTAATGATTAATATTTTAATTAATAATTTCCCAAATGCTGACGCCTTTATCAAGCTACATAGCACGGAAATCAAATGTGTGTGTGTGTTTGTGTGTGTGGAGGGGTGGGAGGAAACATGGTTTTGCTGCTCTTACTTTCCGCTCCGTGGTACTTTCTTACAAGGCAACAGTAACCCAGCAACTGGACTTGAAGCCTTGGCACATTGCACGTTAATAAATGCATATAGCAGGTTTTCTCGGAGGAAGGTGCTCTTATAAGCATATAGCTGCTGGAAAGTGCACAGAGAAAATGTGGGCAGCACATAAAGAGATGTGACATTTCCTGATGGTGTGGATGAAAAACGCCTTGCACATTTATGTGGCTCCTTCTGTTTGGTGTCATTTTGCATACAGCATCATTACTCTTGTCTCTTCTCTATTCAAACAAATGCAGCTGAAGGTATAATGGAGTTTTAAACAGATGTATATAAGGGCAAGCATCCCATTGTTTCCCTAATAAGCCTGTAAATGACAAAATAGCTCGTTAAGTGATGCTTCAATTGACTGATGGGAAGCCTATTACACAAAATTTACAAGGCCAGTGTAGGATTACAAAGCCTGCCATCATCTTGCTGCACAGAGCCCCCACCACCTCCACCGACCCCAAAGAATCTGTCGGGAGTGTTGCTCGTGCTGTCCGACAGAGACAGTAGGGTGCCTATAAATTTATTGGCATGCCAGTTCCCAACATTGAACAGCCCCCGACGCCATTTTAGAAAAGCTGTTCACACTGCTTACTCATTCTGCCGTCCCCCATCTTCAATGACTTCTATCACACATCGGGCTGTCATGCACCTGCACACTCCGACTACCTCTGGGTTCACGCCGGAGCGGAGGAAGCATGCGACTCGACACAGCTTCCCCTCAGCCGGTGCAATGACAAGACTGTCGGCCACCATCCCCCCATAAACACAACGTTACGCACATCACAGCCCGGGATTATGTAAATAAAACACCATATAGGTAGGGAGCCCGTTGCTGCGCGTTCTGCAAGGCTGCATGAATCAGACGCGAACCATATTTGTAGTTCACCCGCTGCATCAGTCGACCGTAAATACGAAGACCAGGAGGAGAGCGCACATGAATGTCACATTACAGGTTTTATACGGTCGTATGTTGGGCTGTGCTGAGGGAATAACGTTCCTTTCGGTTACGATTTTGTAAAACAGGATTAATGTTGGTCATTTAGCATCTTTTGTCCGATATGGCGACGCCTACACAGTAAAAAAAAATAAAAAAAATAAAAAACAACAAAAACAAAATAAAGACCCCGCAGCGCTGCTCATATAGGTAGACTGATGTTTTTCAGCAGGCTGGTCTGCAGCACATATGAACAGAGACCGAGCTGCTATTTCCTTGACAGCCGAAAAGAGAGAGGCGAGAGCGCGCAGACAACCGTGATAGCCACACACACACACACACACACAAATCATATTTACATTTTTTTCAGTCCAGGGAAGACAACAAAGAGCTAAAAGCCCATACACGGTGCGGGGCTTCGGTCTGCTCCAGCCGCCCAAAGAACGAATGCAGCTGGGAGAAGAGGCGCATTGAACATGTTGTCTGCTTTGCTCGGATCCCAGTCAGCAGCTGCGGGAAGCAACGCGGGTTTAATGTGGCAAAGACAACCATTTTCTGTGTTCGCACAAAGTAAACACGAGCAGCACATTAGTAGAGCAGCCCGGGGAGCTGAGGCAGCCAGCCACGGGGCTGCAGCGGGATGTCGCGTCACCTTTCAGCGTTGTCTGGCTGCTGTTATGGAGCTGGAAATGTGCTCCGGCTCTCTGATAAATGGCTGCATGAATGCACGGCTCTGACTGGAGGCAGTTACCTGACTGAGTCAAGTGAAACAGCAGAACCTGAGACAGCAGAGACACACGGCGACAGACCGGACAGAGTCTGCCACAGATGCAGTGTTAAACGCACAGCTCGTCGGCGGCCAGCAGCTCGGCAGGTAGCTCAAGTTTGTTTACACTGACTGGAGGCTGACAGCGGCTCTGCTACAGCTAAATGTGCTTTCTGACAGGCAGCTTTAAAGCCAGCCGGTCACCTGGGGGGGAATGTACAGGCACAAGGCGTGAAAGGACGAGGAAAGTTATCACCTAGCACACAAGTTAGTGTCAAAATGGCAAACCCATCTGTCCGCTAGCTGCTGCTTGAGGCGTGCTAGCCGCTCTCCGTCTCATCTCGGCTCAAATGCAGCACAGCTCTGCTGCTTAGCTGACAGCACAGTTGCCAAATGGGACTTTGCTACGGGGGAACCTCCTGCTTCATCCCGACTTCACTAAAATGTGACACAACAGAGAGATGCTGGCCGTGCACTCGTCGTTACATTACAAAACACACACACACACACATTTGTACTCACCGCTTGAAGTGCTCAATAATTTTCTCCTCTCGTACATTTTCGGGTAAATTTCCCACCCATAAATGTCTGGTTTCCCGGACCATACTGTGTGCTCCTGCTCCCCGATCATACAGATGAGTTTGCTATGTCAGTTTATCCCTGTGCAAAATACAAAAGCTCTGCAAAATAAACGCTGGACAAGAAGAAAGATACTTGGCGCAAATCATTGACTGGTCGTTGTGACCCAATGTAAACCATTAGGTTGGATCCCCGCACGCTGTTTGATACTCTTCACTGTTAAAGCGCGATCTTGCATCTCACGAACGCGCTCCGGTCTGTTCCCGTGACTAGGCGCGTCCCTGACACCATGCGACCTTTGGGTGTCGAAAGAAAGCATGTAGCTTCCTAAAAAGATGCAGCAACTTCGCTTGTAATGAGAGGCACACCGCGCAGGCGTGGCTTTGTGTGTGAACTTCTTTTTTTCTCCCCGATGAGATAGTCTTCCGCCGCTGCGCATGCGTGAGAAAACCCCTGGTTGAATGGTGGTGCTTTGACATCTGAGAAGCTTTGACTCACAGGAGGATCCCATCACTGTCAGTGAAGTATGGCAAGGTGAGGCAATTTGCATACAGTCGAAGAAAATGAGTCCAAGTTTGGTATTTTTAGAGTGTTTATTATAATATTGGCCAGCATTTTTATTTTTAGCAGTGTGCAGAAAAAACATTGCCCCAAATTATCCAGCGAGCCACAGGCCCACAGTCTGAAAAGTTACCAGAGAATTTAGGATTGCTCCCTCTGGGCTTGATAGTTTGTTGACAGTCATTTATCATTTGGAATAACACTAATACTTGTTACAGGGTGTAACTGGGCTGGTCTGCAACCTGAACATAATAGGCAGTTTGAAAAACGGATGGATGCACTAAGCACTGATGACCTGTTAGTCACCTGTAATTCCCTAATTTATCTGCAAACCCTTTAACATTTTGTATCAGTAAAACAACTACAGGTGTAAAATTCAGTCTTACATAAGGATTTAGTAAGTCAATCCCCATCCATCTAAACAGAGTCTAATAGGAAACTACATGACATCCATAAGCTACTCTGAATGCTAATGGACTGATGTGACGAGCCTCAGTACAGCGCTATGCCATGGCATAAGTTCAAATCTGTCTACAAGTCAATAATATCACGCTCGAATCCATTTTCATCAGATGAACTCCCTCAAGTTACAATAATAGAGCAGCTGCATGATTCTTTAAGCCACAATAACAGAATAGATTACAGTCTCGACTGTTTATTTCTTCGTTTAAGAGACAGTTTTTTTCTTTAAATGTACTTTTTGGTCCAGGTAATATATCTTAATTGAGGAAAAAATAAAATATCAAATGTTCCGTGCAGCCCTGTGATAGGCTGGCGACCTGTACAGGTTGTAGGGTGTCCCCTACCTTCGCCCTGAGTCGACTGGGATAGGCTCTAGTCCCCCCGCGACCCTACAGAGGATTAAGCGGTGTATAGATAATGGATGGATGGATGTTCTGTGCAGTATCTGAGGACTCACTGATTGATTAGTCAGTATTGATATAATGGAATTCATACGCTGTGGCCCTCACAGTCATCAGATTTCAGCCCAGCCCAAATCCTAGGGGATATTTTGGAGTCATTAAAACACTAGACAGACTGGGTTTTTGCAAGAATGATGTTTCAGCCCTCCAGTAGGATGCAGAGACTTGGAGAATGTATAACAACCACTACATCATGTTGTATCCTTAAGTTTGCCACCTATCCACAGGGCAGTGGACTAATTACTACGGCTTGTAAACTGAAGGATTCAGCTCACAGGCCCATATTAGGCATAGTTTTGAGGAAATAGGAAAGTTGGAGTTCTACGCATCACTATCCAGACATTATAAAGCAGAGATGTGCCACTTAAAGAATACTGAATAGAAATCTATGGGAGAGTTCTGTAATGCTAAAGACGGTGGTTGTATTGCACATGTCCTTCCCCTCTCACCAAAAAGCCAATCACTTGCTTTGTAACAGCTGAACCCAGAAACATTCAGCTAATCTTGTTGTTGCACTGACTTAAGCACAATTTAGTAAAACTGTGCACATGCAAGGAATAATACTGTTTAAACCCTAATGTATGTATTGAATGTAGTTTTTATGTCCACTGACATTGCAGTTAAGGCTCTCTCAATATTAATTTAAAATGGGACCTGGCCCTGTTAGCCTGAAATAACTGCCCAAAGACGTCACCAAAAGGGGCAAGACTGGCCTACAGGGACTTTGGTATCTCCAAAAATGATACATCCATTAACCACATAACCACGGGACTACTGCATTGAAAACTTTTTTTTTTAAAACTACTACTTTTCACTATTTAGACTAAAACTTATGAAAGTGTCAGTAATCCTACTTAAAGGAGCATTCTCAAAACATAAGAGGGTTTGGCAGATGTGGACTGACTTGTGGGAAACAGGTTGAATGGAAGAAGCATTCAATCCTTTAAGCACGTCTGTGAGCTGACTTGATATTTAGCAGAAGAAATCCTAATAACCAAGATCAGTGCATTCTTAGATCTGTTGATAACTGATAAAACAAGTATCTATAAAATGAAAGTGTTAAGTATTACCACAATAAATAGAATTTCCAGACTATCCCAGATTAACATAGGGTTAAGCATAAGAGCAATGCAACCATTTAATTCAGTTTTGTTTCATTTATATAGAGCCAGTTCACAACCTATGTCATTTCAGGGCTCTTAAATCTTGCAAAATTATACAGAGAATTCCAACAAATCCAGACTTTCCTTTGGATTCCCTTTGAGCAGCTTATTGACAACAGTGGAAAATGACATGAGAGAACAGACATTGGGCATTTAAAAAGTCTCCAATAAAATATTTTGTTGAAATTTGCCTGATTCTCTCTTACACTCTAACATGTTACCTCAACCCACTATTATCATGCTGGTGCTAGCGGGCTAAACAAAATTGAGAGGGGCTATTAAATCAAGAACTTTGACCTGGTCTGAGCTTGGCTCTGAGCTAATAAGTAACATGAAACAATCAGGCCGATGTCCAAAAGTCCAAGAGAACGGTGGTGATAAGGACTGATGGGAGGTAAATAAAAATTGCATCCTTGTGTGTTTTGGCTTGATAGGCTGTCCTTTACCAACATTTATTGTAGTTTCTCATTGTGTAGATACCTTAAACATATTACCCCCCAAAAGGGGTCAACATGTAAATACAATATGTGAATTCAGTTTCAGCGTTAGTTCATTTACTCCTCAGTACATTTTGTTCATACTCATTCAAAGGCGCGTTACATGTTTTTGTGCCAGGAAAAAAACGATTGTTTGGTTTAGAAAAGCTCTCTGACTACAGTACGGCATCATTCTGCTTTTGTTACTATATTAAGCATGCAGGCAGAAGTGCGCTTGCGTTGAAATGCAGGGGGTACGCAAAACTGCTCTGCGCATGCGTCCAGTGTGCCTATCAGAGGAGGACAGAACAGTCTGGAAACGCTCGGAGGAGGCAACAAGCTCTCAGTCACTTCAATGGGCAGTCTCGCCTTATCCGGGTGCTCATGGAGAACGTCCTCCCCATGTCTACTGAATGCGTCCTGATGTGGAACTCTATTCCATTAAAAATCTAATAAACCTATGGAAGTACAATTTCCTATTTTGGTGGATCGCGTAGACACCAAAACTAAATTTCATCTTTTGTGATTTTCAGACCTGGATTATCCTGGAAACTGGACTAATCTGCCCCCTGTAATTTTTCTTGACACGGAATGATGGGACTGATAAAACAAAAACCCTCTCATGGAATATGTGTCCACTGCTCTCAATAAAGACACATCTAATGGGCATCATCCCGGCGTCAAAGTGTGGATTTAATTCGATGTGGGTGTCAGAGAACTGATAAAGTATCACAAGAAGTCAGGCTTTAATGTTGGTAATGTAGCCTAGCAAAGACTAAAGACGGTAACAATAATAACTCTCATAAAAGCCCCTCGGGAGTTATAAAGCGAGGTTTGTGGTAACACGAGAACCGTGTGTTTTAAATGTCTTTGTCCGCAACATGTCGGCGGAGTTCAGGTGCGAGTAAGATCCAGGAACGGAGCCTTTTCTTTGTCTAACGCCATTTTGTGCGACTTTACTGCACTAACGCTGTTGTCAGCCATTTTGCCTTTTCTTTTCAAGCAGACAACTTTGGGAGACGAGCAGAACAGAACAGAACAGGCCCACACGATATGAGGAAAATTGGCGATATCACAATAATAAATAAGCAGGGTTAACGGCCGCTTGCAGCCGTATGTGTTTCTTGGTTCTACAGTACATTTATGTGCCTTACCAGCGACCATCAGAGCCGTGTGTGAGAGAACCGCAGTCCACCTCACAGCACTGCCGTCTCCATGTGTGGTGCGGCTTCGTGGTTTGCTCCTTTGTGTGGAAACCCTCAGTGGGTCCATGGCGTTTATAGACCGGAAAGAAAAGGATTCTCAGTTCGCTGAAAATGAATAATATGCACTGAGTTGTGAGTTTTTGGTCTCTCCTGAAAAAGAGCATTAATTAGTGGGATAACTAGAATTAGCTGTTTGGACACAGCTGGGCTTGCTAATAGCATTAGCATACATAATGTGAATTAATCTGACCATCAGTCAGCAGAAGGAAAAACCTATGAAAGACTGTGCAAGGGGTCACGAAGAACCAAACACCCAGGAATGCAGGCTGAGATATAGTACACAAAGAAAATGAAATTTGAAATAGAACATCAATTCCTGACTTAAATCATATAAAGAAACCCCAAGTAAAATTACAAAAATATAAGCACTGAACAGGACAGATTACTATGTGGGTCCTTTTGTTCACACACTAATAGTTGTTGCTAACCCTATGCTGTTTTCACTTGACTGAATTCCCAAGAACAACATTTACAAAAGGAGCTTTTTTTTAGGATATTTAATTTAAAAAAATACATTGTAGGTACAAAAGCAATAAATGTTGTTAATGCTGCCTAAATATGGCTTCCATGCGCTATTCTATCTTTTCTGCTCCTTCTCGTGTGCCCGGGGTCTGTGTCGACGCTCTCTCTTGACGTACTCTGTATAATCCTCTTCTTCCTGTGTGCACACAAAAAACATGACGGTGAAGTTCATGTAATGTAAGATGGTCAGCTAGAACACTGTAGAAAATAGTGCGACGGTCACAGTATCTACTGACTGTGCTCCTGCTGGGTATAGTAGTATAGATACAAATAATAAGTAGTACAATAAAAATCAGATGTCCAGAATATTTTTACTTGGCTACATAAAATACTTATTTCACGTTAATCATAAATCTATTCATCTTACTTTAATGTATCGTCATTTTATTGACAGAATAGATGTGATCCGCTTCTCTAAAGTCTTTTTATTTGCTCTCCATCAGCTGAAAATACTTCGTTTGAAACCCCAACTTTTTAATCAGGCTAACTCAGTGAAAGCAAAAGTAGGCTCAGTATTCTGAGTCAGAGATTACTTTGACCTGAATCTGTCTTGGGGGTCTTAAACCTTCTCCACCTGGGATACAAGTTTGAGAAGTTCAGTCTCATCTTGGGACTCAGTCTAATGAACACATTGATATGCTGCCCCAGTTTTTGGGTCTCGATGGACAGAAAGTGCTTTTGGCCCTGTGTGCTGCTTCCAGGGAGACTCGCTGACCTGTGAGGCTGCTGCATCCAGCAGATCCTTAGTGGGGATTAGACAGCTGGCCTCACCCAGGAAACACATTAGGATGTGGAGCACGTCAGCCCAGCGCCCAACAGTCAGCATCAGGACCATCAAACCTCCGAGACGCACCATCACTGCGTTAAGGACAGCCTGGCTACTAGGCAGACGGTGCTGCTCCTCTGCAGTACCCAGACATTAGAGCAACATTAGAGGGGAAGACGTGACTTAAATTTAGATTATGTAGAGTATGCAGAGTTGCTAAAACATGTGAATGCCTAAATTAATTACTGATGCTTAAGCAAAATCAAGACCAGAGAGAAACAACAAAAGAAATAATTACTGCTGATTTCCTCCGTCTTTAGATGGGTCCCTACTACCATACTGTTAATGAAAGGTCTCGCCCACATTTATTATTGTCTGATGAGGTTGCACCATTAAATCTGGCATCATTTTCATGTTTTTATGTGTTTCTCACCCTGCATGTACACCACCAACAGTGTGTAGCAGATAGTCAGCGGTGTCCAAAACCTAAGGGCTTCTGTTGCAGAGAGGAAATGTTTGTTGATGATTGATACAGCAGCCAGCCCAGCCACAGAGAAGGTAATGATCATAGCCCTGCACAGCATGGGCAGCACAGAGCTGCCTGATGTGAGGAGGCTGATGCAAATGCCGCAGTAGCGCTGTGAGCTGTGGAGTTTATATAGAGCCATGACATGGTGCAGCAGGCCTGTGGCCTGCCGAGCCAGGAACCAGCTGAGTGCTGCTGCAAGGAGCAAACAAAGCCAGCGCTGGGATGACCCCTCGTGGAGGAAGCACAAACTGCAGGTTAGGGCACATCCCAGGGAGAACTGGCTTTGAACTAACAGCTGCTGCAGAAATTTCTTGGACTCCTGGGAAGTAAAAGAGCATAGGAACAGAAGTGATGGATGAATCAAAGCAGATTATGATCTGTTTGTTGTCAACATTATTATGAGTCATCATGACATGATAATACCTAGAAGGAGCTAGAATCTAGTAGAAGCCACATGAATGTCAGGCTGTACAGCTGAGCATCAGGCATATGTTTAGCACATAATTGGTTTCTTACTGGTCCAGCTGTAACTGATCCAGAGACAGCTCGAAGAGAAAATTCCAGTACCACCAGCGAGGCCACACGAGAGCCCACTATAGCCAGTATCCCAGTCACAAAGAAAAAATGGAGCATCTCAGCCAGTCCAGGTTTAGTCCTCTTCTGATGACTGGTTTTCCTCTGACTTGATGTGTCTGTATCATGTTTTTCACTCCAGCTGTGAGTTACAGTAAAAAAAAAACATGAAATTAGAAACAAAAGTATAGTTTAAAGATTCTGAGCCCATTCTGATGCCTGACTGTGTTAATGAGAATTAAAACACATGAACTCATACAAACTGGTCAGAATATGCCACTAAAAACCAACAATTCATTGATGTATCACATGGCATTTTCCTCACCTCTCCTCTAACAATAAGTGAACTCTCAACAGGGAGCACAGCACAGAGATCCCACATGCACCCACCAGTCCTGTAGGTCACAGAACAGCGAATTTGCATCACAACCAAAAACACACTTCATCCATCTACACAGTTTAGAGACACCAGTAGCTGATGTCAGAGAGCATGACTAGATGAGAAGCTCACCTTGAAGTAAACTATCCAGTGGATTTGTGTCTAGAATCAGCCACCCGGGTAGGAAGTAGGAAGTCGGAAGAAATGATGAGATAAAAGAAAACATAGTTCTACTTTTGAATTACGAGAAGACAACTCAATATGAATATCACAGGCTCCACAAAATTACACGGAGGTGCAGCTAATTTAAGCCACTCTCAGAATCCATATTTTGTGGCTCTTTGATCGGGTTACACTCATGTGGAGTATCAGCTCGGCTCTTCTGTTTGTTTCTGTTGCTTCAGCGTTGAGCTCTGCTCGTCCAGAAGCCTGTTCTGTGTTCTATCTACCAAAGGTCAACTTAGTGTTGGTGGAGCAAAGGGATTCAGTCGACTGAGTCATAACAAGATAATGGAGGTTATTGCGCCATGGGAAAGACTTTGCACTCTAAAATAGTTGTGCTCTCTAGTGGTCTGCAAGCAACAGCGTAACATTGTTCTGACAAGGACAAGATCTTTGTAAAAAAAATCTGATTTTGCCTAGAGTAATATTTTCAATGTGTATTCACACAACCCAAATCTCAGAGGGCCTTCATATCTGTAAACCTACAACACCCTCTGTTCTTAGTGAGAATTGTAAAAGGGGTTCAAATAGGTTCTATGTGGATAGACACAAGAAACAGTGCTGGAGTTGCACTAGGAACAAACTGCAATATAGTATGTCAATAAAAAAAACATCAAGAGTTAAACTGAGAGTATTACATGCATTTGAAGCACAGATTAAAAGTCTTTGGAGTGATGTGATTGCAGTGGCTGTGGGTAAATACATACATTTACTCAAGTATTGTACCTAAGTGTGATTTTGAAGTACTTGTACTATTTCTATTTTATGCTTTTTTAGAATAGAATACAATACAATACAATACAATACAATACAATGCAATACAATACAATACAATACAATACAATACAATACAATACAATACAATAAAATAGAATAGAACATACTTTTTTCATCCCCAAAGGGAAATTCAGGTGTCTGACAAAGGCAAAAATAAACATGAAATAAATAAATTCACAATAAATTCAATTCATCTCCCATTGGTTAAAGACTTATGATACTTGATTGCTGCAGGGATGAATGATTTTCTGAATATCTCAGTCCTGCAGTGCAGAGAGATGAGCCGTCCTCTACCGCTGTTTCTCTGGTCTACAAAGACGTCGTGAAGTGGATGATCAGTGCAACTGAGAATGGTCTCCACCTTCCTCCATGTACATCCCCCCACCACAGCCCCCAGTGAGTCCAGCATGGATCCAATCACAGTACCAGCTCTTTTCACCAGTTTGTCCAGATGCCTCGCATCCTTGTATTTTGTACTGCTTCCCCAGCAGCAGACTGCAGCATAGAATATCACACTTCCCACCACAGACTGATAAAACATCTGCAGCATCTTTCTGCAGATGTCTAAGGATCTGAGTCTCCTTAAGACAAAGAGATGGCTCTGCTCCTTCCTGTATAGTGCATCTGTGCTAAGGGACCAGTCCAATCTGTTGTCCAGGTGTACACCTAGATATCTGCAAGCTGGAACCACCTCAATGTCCACCCCTCGAATGTTAACTGGCTAATGGCAGAGCCTGGATCTTGGGAAATCTACTGTCATCTCCTTTGTCTTCACTGTGTTTATGCTTCCACTACATTTCAAAGGAAAATACTGTACTTTTTACTACATAGCATTTATTCGACAGTCAGTTACTGTAAAGATGAGGATTTTACACAGTGAACAATATACCAAGCTTTCCAAGTGCTGCACGTTGTTACAGATCAACCCTGTGGTTTTCAACCTTTTAGCTTCTTCCGAAAACCAGTGCGTGATCTGCTTCGCATTTCAGACGTCTAAGAGTTGTTAACCACTCCACCAGAATTTTCCTTTCTCGTAGTTACATGGTTTAATTTCAGTAAATGTTCCAGTGAGGCAACGTCTCACCAGAAATCAAAGCAGGTTTGTGTATCAGAACTGAGGTTTTCTCTCTTTTCTCTCCCATATTTCATGTTTGGAGCCCTCAGATTTATTTAATGTCTCGTGTATAAAACTGGATATGAAGCAGTGGATAAACAGTAACATGCTGCTGATACACTGATGTGAACTGATAATAATCCAGTGATGTCACATACAATATCAGTCAGAGGGACCAAACCAGGACCTTTACTTGTAATGGAGTATTTTTACATTGATATATTGATACTTTTCCTACTACTTCCACCAGTGAGTGTTTATAAATATGCATTTACTCTAAAAAGGGCTCATCTTTTGAGGAGATTGAACTCAAATTACTATGGGTACAATGATATTTGTAGATCACTAAAAAGTCTTCAACAACATGTCTTCTTTTTTGCATCACAGATATTTGGAATTGAATAGAAATGGGAAATACATCAGAGGGTGAAAGGTAGAACAAGTGTTCCACGTTATAAGCCCAGTGCTTGTCCAAAAGGTGGCAGCCGTGTACAACATTCAAGTTAATAAAGTGACACTTATCACCTCCACCAGGTCCTGCAGTGACTGAAGGACAGCCAGACAGCATGGGTGCAGTCTGCTGTAACCCCTTGCACCGATACTGGTGTGATGTGCAGTATGTTTACCTTGATCAAGAGATTTGGATCCCAGTGTAATCTGAATGCATGTGAACGTCACGGGTAAGATGTTCCAAACAACGGTCTCCACAGGCAGGGACCTGAAGGAATCATTATCCCAGCTTACTATGTGTGTATATGTGATTAACTAAGCTGATCACCTCGCTGACTTTGAGTTTATTTACAGGATTCAGTGTAAGTGACCGAGATTGCTGAATCTGAAAATGGAAGTTGTTGATGTTACTCCAGAAAAAAAAACATATCTCTCCTCTCCCTTTGAATGTGACTTTATATTTCACCAGACTAACCTTCATCTTTGAAGATTGTGATGAAACTGGAGGCTAACAATCCACACAGGGCTTGAACTGGGCTTTATCACCGAGAAGGAGTCATAGAATGAGGTGAAGGACATCACGATTAGGACGAGTAGATTTATGGCAGGCGAACCTCCATTAACACATGAACTATAGCCAAGACTCTCCGTGTCAGTTGAGGATTTAAAAGTGGTGGAGAGCAGAGCTTTCTAAGCAGGTTGAAGACCGTTTTCAGACACACACAGGTCTGTGCAACTTCTGTTTGAATGTGGAGTATTCTTAGTCAATCACTGCATTTGGAGCCAGACTATTTTAGTTGTGGGGTTTGATTTAGCTCTGGGCCTCACTAGGCAATGTGGATACTAAATTGTCAGGATAGATTTTAATCAAAACCCATTTTAAATGTAAATAAAAGACATTTAATAACACTTTAGCAGCATTATGATGCAGTACAAGTAGACAACACATAAGCCAGCTTTTAATTATTTGATTATTGTCAGGATGCCTTAATATGCTTTATAGACAGTTGTTGTACGTGCACCATTGTCATGATGGGGTGGGGGTTTGAACCAAGGTGCGGACACAGAACAGGCAGAAACAGGCAGAGTACGGGATTTATTAAATCAAAACCAAGCAAGATACAACAAACAGGGAGTGAAAACTACAAAACCAAGAATTACACAAACACAGAAGGGATCCCGGGACAAACTCAAATACTAAACCAACAAAACAGGGAAACAGGACTAAAAGTAAAACCCTTGCAGAATAAAGAACTAAACCCTTTACCAAAACTAGAGAATCAACCAACTTTAACAGCAAGAAAACCTAAGAAAACCACAGAGGATTTAACTAAGCAAAACTAACAGACTACAGGGGGAAAAAAAACATAAAGAAATAAAGCTCAACTAAAGAGGGAGAACCAATTGAGAAAAACCAGACTTAATGCAGAAAAAGGCCGAAGCTACAGAAACCAAGGAATAACTCAAACTAACAAACAGAATACGGATAACAGAAAACAGGCAAGAGTCCACTAAAGCAAGACAAACAAAACGGGTTACTCACAAAACCTAAATCTAACTAAAGGGGACGGGCAGGATCCGGGGAATGCAGGCTGGAAGTTTGGGTGATGGAAGTCCAGGTGAGGCAGGCAGAAGCGCAGAGAACAGGTGGAAAACAGAACAGGGTCCAGTAGTAAACAGGGAACATTGTCCTATGATCTGACAGAGGTTGAGTGAGTTGTGAGAGTATTTAAAGGAGCTAATCAAGTCCAGGTGGACTGCTCTCTGCAGCTGCCTTGAATCCTGTAATCAAGAAGCCAGCAAACAGGGCTGGGCCGACAGAGCATGTGAGGGAGTGTGAGGGGGGAGCAGGGCTGGAGCAGGGATCCTAACAAGTATTTTGCTGCCCACTACCCACTCTTCATCTTCACTGTATCACAGCACTGAGGGTCCAGGCTGAGCAGTGAAGCAGTGAGTGATTCTTATAGACTATAGATTCTATATCAGCACTGACTATAGATTCCTATAGTCAGTGCTGAGAGTGTGTGTGGGTGTGTGTGTGTGTGCATGTATGGTTGTGTGTGTTGGCGTGCATATGTGTGTGTGTGTGTTTCCACAGTTGTGTGTATATATGGAGGGAGGGATGGGTGCTTGTTTTTAATGTTTTTAACGTTGTAAAGCACTTTGGGTTGCATTTTATTGTATGAAAAGTGCTATATAAATAAAGTTTGATTTGATTTGATTTGATTTGATTCCAGCACAGAAGAAAACTTCCAGCATGGAACCCACCGGCACTGGCAGCGTACAGTATGATCGCTGGAACGAGGACAACATCAACATGAATGTAGAGGCTTCACAGCCTACTATGACGAGGTGAGGTATGGAGGTTTGGATGAGATAAAACCATCCGATACTGATCTTTAATTAAAAATCAGTGTCAACTAAAAGGATGCTGTTTTTATTCATCTGCCCATCCTATTTCAACCTCCTGCAGAGGTTGCAAACATCTTGCAGTTGGATCACTTCTGAAACATAACTGGATGAATGAATCTGTTTCTTTCATAAGGAAGCTCAGTCATAGGGTTGTGATGCTTCCATGGCACTATGCTTTTTCCATGACTTTTCCATCAAGACAACAATGTAAAATAGTGCTGTAATCTCTGTTGAATCAAAACAGCCTAAAACTAAATGGAATGAAATGACAATACAATGATGTCGACAGTAGCAGCTGATTGACCAGACTCTGCCTCTCTTTCTTTGTCCTCCACAGGATCTACAACAGAGTTTGCACCGGCAGCACTGGAGTATTAGTGAAGGCAGCAGGAGCCATAGTTGGTGCGGTGCTCGTTTTCATCATCGGATACGTGACAGGATACTACGTCCATCGGTGCTGATGGTGGAGCCCAGTCAGGAAAGAAAAGAGCTTGGACACTTTGAATTAAATCTGATGTAAAACAGTTCTTGGACAAAATGTGCCAAAAAACCCATAAAGCTATCAGAATGAAGCTTTTTTTTAATGAATGAAAATCAGCAGTGATGGGAAATGTATTTACCAATAGTGACTGATCCTGCTTGTTCTGAACTGTGTGTCAACATCTCTGACAGTAGCTCCAGCACACTGTTGCATCCTCTCTCCCGCAAACAGATGCACATGAACCCATTTGGCCACCAGCTGGGTCATTCCATATGAATCAACCAAAGAAGAGAACCAGCTTGCAGATGAGCCTGGTATCAAAATGTAGGTAGAAATGAGACCTCCCAGATGCTTTAACTTGTTTTGACCAACAACCCATCCCGCATGGTGATAGGAGTCTTGAAAGTTTACCCAAAATGTACTTTTTAAGTGGAATGGAATGGAATACCGATACTTGTTTTAATAGAGTGCTGTTGCAAGAAAGCTGTTGAAACTATGATATATCACATGATATTGAAGTTGGTTACAGGAAATAATGTGTTGAACAAAAAACAGATGTTGGTTTTAGATTGTGACAACTGGAGGGGATGACAAATTGATTTGGTTGCAGTTTTTAACAGAGCTCACATGTTTTTTACATAATGTCGTGTTTGTATTTGCTGTACTAATGAACTTATGAAGATTCGAAAGGACTGGGAAAGATGACACAAACGAAAAACATGAACTTATTGTTTTGTTTCATGACACACTGATTAAAACAGCCTGGACACATCATGTTCTCATTTTAACTTGTGGTGTGTGGTTTGTAAAATGGCATCACATGTTCAAACCCCCTTTTAATTAAGGCAGATAGTCACGTGAGGTTGAGAGGTATGAAGTGATGTGAACGCCTGGTGTGTTAGAATATGAAGTGCCTTCATACAACAGGACTAACCTGCAGTATAAATCAAAGCTTTATTAAACAATGTTTCATTTGAGCAACCAAACCCACATCCTACCAACTGGACTCTGTTATTAAATGCATATATCAATTTTATAGTTCCTAGAAAATCTTGGGAGACTGGGTGACTTGAAAAGGAAACATATCTGTTACGTTAGCAGTCGGTCTGAAGATCTTAATGTTGCAGAGGTCTACAGTACGATGCCAACGGTGACATTGTTAGGACTGCAGAATGCAAATCGCAGCATGCTGTCCCGTGATTGGCTCTCCAGCTGCCAGCCAGCAGGTGATTGGTCCCCAGACACATAACAGCAGGCTTTATAAGAGCCAAGTGGGCCCTGAGGTGGTGCAGGGAAGCTGGTACCTGTACACCCCCCAGCCGGCTACACTGGTGTCCTGAATTACCTTCTGCTCTCTGGTTAAGTGTTCTATAGGGGTGGACTGCCATTGTTTGTTCAACAGTTGTCTCCTGTTTGTGTTACACAGAAAGATTAGTGACCAGAGAATGATGGGTCCATTCCATGTCATGTCTCAGCCACCCTTAGACGAGGCGCAACAGACATCATCTGTGAGAAGTGTGTTGTCATTATGTGACATCATGCATTTGGCTTTGATGTTGCCCAGAAATGGGAACTTCCTGCTTGCTGAGGAGGCCAATAAAAGTTCATCCAAACTATTTCAAACTTAACACTTCACTCGCTCCGGCTCCCAACGCCTGCCAAGTTTGAAGTGGATCAGAAGTACAGTTGTGAAGATATGCAAACAGAAAGGCACTTCATTTATTCGATTTATCATGCACACTGAATAATCTGGTGTCAGGCAGTGAAACGTATCAGCTTTGTGTGGGATAAAGCTACCCATTGGCTGTTCAGTCTAAGGGGAGACTACCTGAATGCATTTTTTAAAATAACTTATTATGTGAAGTTATTATAAAGTGTGAAAGATGTTCAGCGTTCCATTCCATACATACATGAATTTAGTTTATTACCAAGGGTCAGTCCACAGCAGTCTTGCTCTAACACAAAATAAGACCAAGCTTTCCAGTGCTGGTGTTTTAAACGGGTTTTATTACAATGGGACGGCCTTTTCATAATAAAACACAACGCTGCATTTAAAAAGTAAATATCAGAACTTTGCATTTGTCACATAACAGTGGAAGATTGTTGCAACTGTACACACCCAGCACCATCTATTGCAGAGGTACCTAACCAAAACCTTTACATTGAAGCTTTGGCACAGTATTCCTGCTACTGTAGACACCACATAAGGAACTACTACGGCTCAGCAGTTTACTATTGTTGGTGAAGACACTGTACAGTAAACATACAGAGATGAACTAATCTCTCTGTGGGGATCAATAGCAAAATAACTGCCCTACAAAGACAAACAGAGGGTAATATTCTTACAATAACACTACAACACAGTTAGGGGTTTGTAGATTGAGGGTGCTGGTGGGAGATATTATGTCTTTTCTACCTCCAAAGATTTCTGTTTGCCTTTAAACTTTACTGCCACAGACTGAAAACTACATTACAATCATGTTACATTTAAAATCTGCATTCAGAAACAATAACACATAATACATGTCAATAAAAACAGACGCATATACATGCAATATATGGAATACAGTCATCAACTGTGTGGGCCAGACTAATGATTGAGGAGCACAGTGCGTCAGTTCCCCTTAACACCAGCTACAGCAAAGTAAATGCACATTGAAAGCACATTCCACCAAGAGCATCTCACACTCGATGACCCCATGTGTTCACCGCTCCGCCTCTGATTGGCTGTATAAAATATTCTGTTCATGATTCCTCGTTGTCACAGATTAGTTAATGCAGTCGTAGCAACCCTTTCAGCAAAGTTAGCGCCTACGTTTTCTGGGCTCTCTCTTCCACATAGAGCTGCATCTGTTCATGGGAAACCACCAAATGTCAGTCACAGTAATCACAGGGGTTTAAACATGACATCAATGACATTGCAACAGAGTCGCTACAAAACCTAATTTCAGTGTCTATGTTCGTCTTTGAACTGTTAAATTAGTCACTGAGTGGGATCTTTCTGCTCACCTTTACTATGTCAGAGGTCATGGTCTTAAGTGGAATGAGTCGAGGCTCCTGCATGTGGACTTCCTGCTCATCAGCAACTATCCACGGAAAATCCTGCAGACGCAAAGTCACAAGCGTGACCAACACTAACAGAAATGCATTCTTTCGTTACAGATTTTTAGAGCTTTCGCAATAGTACACGGAAATAATCCAGCAGCTGGTTTAGTGCATCACGTATTTGAAAAGCTCACCTTGATAACCTGAACCTTCTCCATGTTGCGTGTAGCAGCATCTCTGGTATGCACTAGTACTGTAAAAGAACACCCTATGACAAAGAAAAAGCACCAGGATTACCAATCAAGGTCCAAGATCACTTTATGAGTTGAACATTTGCATTTTCATAAGTGAAGACATGGGACAGAGTTCACAGCATTAATTTCACTTGTGTTTTTCCTAGTGTGGGAAGTCAAAATGTCTGCTGTGAATCAAAATCACTGTAAAAGCAGCGTACTGATCACTGCCCCAGACTGCAACCTTTTGTGAATGTGTCCAAGTTAAAATTTCACAGTCGCATTGGTGAATGTGTGATTATCATCAGGATGTTTTGTGTCCCCCTATTGGAACAGGTAACTACTGCACTTGCCATTGAGGTAGAGAGTAGTGCTTTTTCTTCCAGTTTCACTGTTACTGTGTTCTAATAATGAAACCATCTCAAACAGAAATGGATACTTTTTAACTAAAAATAAAACAAAAAGAGGAGAGGGAGGAGTAGGCTGGTGGAGGGGGAAAGGTCTCAACACACCTGAGATGAGAGTAAGAGAGACTACGAGGGTGATGGGGCACAACCAAATCATGTGCTGGTCCGACCAACCGAGAAAGCTCCAGAGCTACCATTGGAAAAGTTAGTCTGGAGCCCTGCTGATGCTGGCAAGTCATTTACCCACTTCCAGTCTTATAAAGGATGACTGGATAAAAAGTTTGGGAACTGCAGCCACAGTTTAATTTTGGGCTAAATGATGGCAGGAATAAGAGGAAACCATTTAAAGATCCTTCTAAAAGTTTAGTATCCTGTACTGTGTTAAAGTGATACATAAGAGACACCGTGTAGCAGGGCTACATGCTATTGGGGAAAACTATTATATTTTTCTGCAATATATTTTGCGATGCGACACAATACAGAAATTTTCACTAGATGACTTCAGTAACTATTTGCAAAGAATGAATCGTCCTGGAATGATTTTTTGACTGTGAACTAGAACCATTGTCATATGATGTAACACTGGCAAAGGCATCCGAAATCAGTTGTTGCTTTAAATGGCATTCAGCACTGCTTTGTACTCAGTATACAGAACTTTGTGGTGCTGATTAAATTGGTCAAACTAATTAGCTGTGTTGTCTCATGGTGGCAGGAACTATAAGACGCTGCCAGTAGAGTACCTGTTTTTGGTCAACATCATCCCTCTGTAGTCAATATATTTCCATGAAACTGACTAGGGCTGCATGATTCTGGCAAAAATGATATTCACAAATATTTTAATCAATACTGGGATCACAATTAGACTATTTATCACAATTATTCATTGATTTCAGAGACAAATATTTTTAATGTCATTTCCACTTTAAAGTAAGCAGAGCACTGTTTGCACTTTCATGCACTCCTGCTAATGTTTGAATCTGTAATAAAATGCAACTTGAAATAAGGTTCTTCTTCACCTGAATTACATAACCTCCTCCCCCTTAAGCAATCACCCACGACATTACCTGGTGGATTATTATTTAAGACAGCATCGCACACACTGATCTTCAGGATGAACGCCCTCAGCAGCTGCTCCACATGTGACAGCAGTGTGTCTGAGCTGTTACAACAAAGCACAGTTAGTGACCATGATCACTTAGAAAATCTGATACTGGCTGGTCATTATATTCATGTATGATTAAAAGGGGGAGAAAAACCTGATTGAGAGCAGTGGAGGTTGGGAAATCTCAAACACAAATCTCTCTACTGGGTGATGCTCTTTGTCCATGATGACCACTACCACCTTCTCTGCATCATTCTAGGAAGTAAATGGAGAACTTCAGCAGTGTATACAAGTAGATTTGAGGTGACAATTTTCCTAATATTAGCCTGTTGGCTTAAGGACACGTCTCACCTTCTCAATCAGTGGTTTTACACAATGTAGGGTATCTTGAATATACTGATTCAGCTCTGGGTGGCATGACATCTGGAAGTAAACACACAGAGGACAGCAGACTACCAATGAGATACAAATAAGTAAGCACATCCTCAAAACTGCAACAATGTAGCAATTTCACATAAATCTCTACCTGCACAGGTACATTGTATTTCTTTCTCTTCTGAAATATGCCAGAGGGATAAACTTCACGGACATACAGGATGAGATGTATAGCAACCTCCAGGAACTCACACAGAATGTCAGCAACCACTGGAAAAGAGGAACAAACTGGATAGTAAGACCTCTCATATGTGACACCTTGTACCATCATGTCCAATGCAAGTACACGTCGATTTAAAGTATATAACAGAAATGAGGACACCTCTGTGCAATATCACTCAAATGTAAAATGATTCAAAACTGTAAAACCTCACAGTAATTGCATTACTTCTAAGTTGAAAAGCAAAGTATTTGCTCTTATGTAAAATGACAAACTAACAGTTTATGGTTTACTACAATAAAAATACAGGTCTCATAGTGGGATCTCAATTCAACAACCACTCAATGAATCATTTCTGTGATTCAGATCTTTTATTATTTCAACACATCATATGCCCACCTTTTTTTTTAATGTCAATCTCAGTCCTCCTCAACATGGAGGATGCCAAATTTCTGGAGAGACGTTCTGTCATTCTTCTGAGACTACTTTCTGGTCTGCTCTTTGCTGGAAGTGTTGTGTTGCGCTACCTTCTCTGTAAAAACCCCAAACATGCCCTTTCTAATTCACGTCAGGCAACATCACTGTTATAGTACACAGTTTTTAATTTTACCGTCTTTTGAAACTCTTGGGTGATTTTGGCAGTGTGCTTTGGATCGCTTTCATGCTGGAATCTTTCTCTTCTGCCAAGCTTCTGCAGACTGTTAGTCATCTTGTCAGCCAGTATTTTGGGGTATCCTCAGGCATTCTCCCAACAACTTTTGTACTCATGCAGCCCCATATCGTCACACTCCCACCTCTGTATTGCATTCACTGTGGTAGTCCTGCCAGGTTTACATCAAACACGTTGGACTGGATGCTTACTCTATGTGCCACAGAGTAAGCGAGGGTTTTCTTCTTGAATGCTGTCCATTGAAGCGAATGTTAAGCACTTTCTAAACTGTCCAGTTTGGCTTAACCAGAAATCACAGATGTACTGACTTTAGTTTCAGTGATTGCAGGTTGTCTACCTTGTGTATCAGTGATCACAGGAGTATTCATTTTTGTTGCATTGACGTTCTACTTCGCTGTCTGTATTTTCAATATAGTCTTTCTAAAGTATTTGTTTTCGATTGTTCATATGAGGAAATACTTGACTTGTCAACTTTTTAAATACTGGAATTATTGAGAGGTGATGCAGTTTTATGTCATTTGAAGTTTAAATGATACTGAACAGCGTTGTACGCCCTTCTGTTGTATAATGTAGTGGTGGTAACATTTGACCAGTATATGCCGATTATTCAGCAAATGGTTTGTGTCATACAAGGTAACAGGTTATCTGTAAACAAAGCCATACTTATTGTATCGACTGTTCTTTGCTAGGGCTGGACAGAGAACAGCTACCCAAAGGATGTTACTGTTTCATGCCCCGGGTTCGTACGGTTGTCTTACCTTGTCCAAAATTAAGGTCTTGTCTTGTTAAAGTCGTCATGTTTTATTTCCCAACAACTGTAAAATCAACCAATCGGTATAGTTCTTCCTCCCGCTAGCTAACGTTGGCAAAGAGGCAATACGGGAAAGGCTGGTTTTAATTATGTGACGTCCTTCTGTAGTCGCTGGCTGACTTGATGAACAGAGACGTAAACTCTCAGTTCGTACAAAGATTCACCGAAAGAACGCAGCGGAACATTCTGAAACGATTTTAAGATGTGACCCATTTAACGACGCGGCTCTTTTATCGTGCTGTTACTGAGGCGCGCATCAGTGACGTCCCTCGTTGTTTACACTTGTGCCGGCGACTGGTAATGACGTGTGCAGACGGACCAAAATTATCAATAGCTATTTTGAAGAGCTGAAGCCAGTACAAAGTGCATCCTTTACTTCAGAAAAAAGTACTAAGACCAATAACTAGATTGGGTGTCTGCTTGCCGAACCCAAACTGGGAGCTGATTCACAACAGAGGAGCTGATAACTGAAGGCTCTGTCTTCCAACTACTTCTGGAAACTCTGGGAACCAGAAATAAACCTGCAGCCTCAGAGCGAAGGGCTCCGTTAGGATGATATGGTACAATAAGGTCTTTAAGATATGGTGGAGCTGGTCATTAACAGTTCTATATGTTAGAATAAGGATTTTACATTATATTCCTGGATTTTATTGAACCGACTAGTGCGTTCAAATATGACGCCAAACGGTCCTGAAAAAACATGACGAGTTGAATGAGAGCAGGCTGTCAGAGCACCACCATGTCTGAACTCAGATGGATTCAGTGTCACTGTTCTGCGCCGGCTTTGGTATGGAGCTATCCATCGTTTTAAAACTATGAGGGAACTACATGTTCTTGGTTTAGTTTTGGTAAATCTACCTATCGGAACAAAAGACTTCTTGTAGCAAAGTCAGAAATACGGTCACAGGACACCATTGGATTTCACTTTCAAAATAAAATAGTAACTAAACATGTAACACATCGCACTAATTGAGTCCTTTTTTAAAATATTAACTGGGGTTAGTTCAAGTCCAGTAAAAAGGTCCCTATTTAATGCCATCTTTAAAAAATCATTTCCTGTCCATTATGTTCAACATCATAAACTAGATCTTAGTTGATAGACCATGCTAAAACTGTTAAGTTAATGAACAAATATGAAAAATGTATTCAGAACTGAAAACAGAGTTATACTTTACCTTTTCTTGTGAGAAATGCTCAGACTCTAGAAACTTTTAAGTAGCTGCTTAAGATCCACCTCTTTTTGTTGGCATTTGATTCAAGTAGAACTTGACTTCATCTCTTATTGTGTGTCTTATTCTTATTTTTTTAGATGTTATTCTGATTTTTCTTTTAGTTATCTAACTAACTGTAAAACACTTTTTCCTGTTGATTTTAATATGTGCTTTATGAATAAATGTGATTAATAAATCTGACTATAAAGTTGTGCCTAAGTAGTTGGCATAAGAACATGAGGCTTATTTATTCATTTATTTGTTTGCTTGCTTGCTTGTTTGTTTATTGCAACCACATACTTAACGTAACGCGATGAAGCGTTTATTGTGGAGGCGACGTTGTGAAACAGGAACTGCATTCTGTTAAATGTCGGCTACCTGACGCTCCCTCCACACGCCTAAAGGCTGAGCCGTGAGACTGGAGCTGCGATTGGATTTCACAGAGCAGGAACGTACACAGACTAACGATGAGGTGATGCAGACAGAAGGTAAGCAAAGTGTTCTCATGCAACAAACATGTTTTTGCAAGATAATAATGTACCACACGATGACCTGCATGAACCGTTATGCGCAAGAGATGTGTTTCCAGCTCGGATATGCGAAAGATGAATACATTAGTGGAAGAAAGTGAAATGAACAGTTGTGGAAACTGCTCCGAAAATGAAATTTATTCTACCATGTGATGGAAAAGCCTTCATTTGTCCATTTATGTTTCACCTAAGAGGGATTTTCACCTTTGGCTAGTGACCACAATCATAAATTCATTATCATCAGCTACCAGAGGTGTCAGTGCGCTTTATAGCAGCTGTAAAGCTGCATTCTCATGTATTATCTTTTAACAGCTCTCACTCATTGATCTGCCTATAGGTTGTGGAACTGCACAAGTCATGCCTTTCTTGGAATTCATAGCTGGAAGCATTTCAGGTAGAAAAAAAAATCTGTGTGAAATAAGAGAAGTGCAGTGTACAGGCTGTATACATGTGGAGAAATAACATCAGTCCCTCCTGGTCATTGTAGGGGCAGTTGGACTTGCAGTTGGACATCCCTTAGACACTGTGAAGGTTGCAACACACCACTGAAAACCATAAACATGATGAAATGCAGGAACCTTGCCTTTTCTTTACATCTACCTGAACACTTCAGTTAGTCAGGGTCATTTGTAGTGTATGTAATACTGTTGAGTATTAACTTACTGTTAACAAAGAAGAGACCGTTTTTGCAATAGTTGTGCTTTTTTAGTTAGATAACTTTCAATTTCAGTGTTAATATTTAAACTTGTTTGGTAAATTCATAACACCAGTCTTAGTTGACAGTTGTTTTAAATGTTCTGTCTAAATGACTTGACTTTTCTGACACTTTGCACTTTATTTTTAGGTGCGCCTGCAAGCGCAGTCTGTGTATAAAGGGATATTTCACTGTGTGACGAAAACTTACGCTCATGAAGGGGTAGGTGTCGTGTCCTTCGTCTGGTATTGCTGCATATGTAGTCTAAGTCCCAACCTTCATCAGAAATAATGGTGTGCTTATTATGTCTTTATTACATCAGCTCCATGGATTCTTCAAGGGCATGGCGTTTCCGGTGCTGACCACCGGCATCGCCAACTCCGTTGTGTTTGGCTCTTACAGCAATGCTTTGGATTATCTCAGTCAGTCTCAGCGTAGTGACCGTAGTCAAGGCAAACCGGCCTCTGCTGCACAGGTCTTCTCTGCCGGCTGCTTCTCAGGACTGGTGCAGGTAAGATCACCTGAAGTTCACTGACTGCTTTCGTCCAAGTACACCTTACAGGACCATAGCTGCAGATATCAGAATCAACTTTATTGACTGATTGTACACACAAACAAGGAGTTTGACTCTGGTGTATCTTTGCTCTCTGTGTACAGTAATTGGACAAGTATGCATCAGTGTGGGTTATTGCACAGTGGATCCTGAGTCTCTGTGACCAGTGAAAGTTCATCAGGGTAACAGCCTTGGGGAGGAACTGTCTCTGTGTCTGGTGGTTTTGGTCTACAGTGCTCTATAACGCCTACCAGAGGGGAAGAGTTTAAAGAGTTTGTGTGCGGGGTGTGAAGGGTCTGCAGAGATGTGGGCCCCAGTTATCCTCTGCAGACCTGATTGTCCTTTGCAGTCCGTGCCTGTCCTGTTTGGTGGCCGATCCAAACCAGACAGTGATGGAAGTGCAGAGGACAGACTGGATGTTGGCGGTGTAGAAGGTGATCAGCAGCTCCTGCGGCAGGTTAAACTTCCTGAGCTGCAGCAGGAAGTACAACCTCTGCTGGGCCTTTTTCCTGACAGAGTCCACATGGGGAGTCCACTTCAGGTCCTGAGAGATTGTGGATTCCAGAAACCTGAAGGTGTCCGCAGTAGACTCTGTGTTGTTGAGGATGGTGAGGGGGACAAGTGTTGGGGGTTTTCTCCTAAAGTCCACTGTCATCTCCACAGTCTTGAGCGGGTTCAGCTCCAGGTGGTTCTGACTACACCAATGGACCCGCTGTTCCACCTCCTGTCTGTATGCAGACTCGTCACCGCCCCGGGCCAGACCGATTACAGTAGTGTCATCTGCATACTTCAGGAGCTTCACAAGAGCCCCTGAGGTGCAGTCATTGGTATATAGAGAGAAGGGGGTCCAGCAGGGGGCCTGTGATGTCCTTCAGGTGGCTCAACACCAGTCTCAAAGGATTTCATGACCACAGATGTCAGGGCGACGGACCTGTAGTCATTTAATCCTGTGATGGAGGGCTTCTTGGGGACTGGGATAATGGTGGAGTGTTTGAAGCATGAGGGCACTTCACACAGGTCCACAGATCAGTTAAAGAGCCGGCACACCTCCTCTTCACAGATCCCTAGCGCAGGTAGGGAGTCTGATGGGAGGGGTGTGGGGGTTGCAGGGAGCCCTACGGTGTGGGTGGAAGGTGTGAAGGACTGCCTCTCAAACCTGCAGTAGAAGCAGTTCAGGTCGTCAGCAAGTCTGAGGCTTTCTACAGGGTGGGGGGATGGTCTCCTGTAGCTGTTGATGTGCTGCAGGCCTCTCCAAACTGACACAGGGTCGTTGGCTGAGAGGCTTGTTTTAGCCTCTCGCTGTAGCTCCTCTTAGCTACCCTGACCTCCTGTGTCAGCCTGTTTCTGGCCTGCTTGAACAAGTCTCCACTTCTGTAGGCCTCCTCCTTGGTCTGACGCAGCTTTCCGAGGTTTGGTGTGAACCAAGGTTTATTGTTGTTGTTTGTGCAGATGGTCTTGGTCTGCACACACATGTCCTCACAAAAGCTGATGTAGGATGTGCCAGTGTCCGTCAGTTCAGTGAGGTCAGTTGCTGCAGCTTCAAAGACACTCCAGTCAGTCGAAGCAGGCCTGTAACTTCAGCTTTGACTCCTCAGTCCACTTCCTCACGGTCCTTACCACAGGCTTAGATGTTTTTAATTTCTGCCTATAGGTCGTTAGAGATGGAGCAGATAGTGGTGAGAAAGTCCTAAAGATTCAGGGTGGACGGAATGATAGGCGTCTTTTAGAGCAGTGTAGCAGTGTGTTTGTGCCACTGGTGGGACACTTTATATGCTGTCTGTATTTTGGGAGCTCGTGGGTGAGCAGCGAGCAGTTAGGTTTGCCCTGTTAAAATCCCCCAAAATGATGAGCAGGGAGTCTGGGTGTTTTTTCTCCACTTCTGTTATCTCGTCGGCAAGCTGTTGTAACGCCTCTGTTACAAAGGCCTGAGGTGGGAAGTAGACGCCGACCAGAACAACCGAGGAGAACAACCGAGGAGAACTCCTGTGGCGAATAGAACAGTTTGTAAAGAGAGTCTCAAGGTGAGGGCTACATGATTTTGACAGCACCGTGACATCTCCGCAAAACTGCCTGGGTTGGAGAAAACTGGAGAAAAAGTTCCGGTGGTGGGCTTCCTGTTGTTTCAAAGTTCCTCCCTGGTGAAAGTGGCCAGAGAGGCACTGCAAAAAACAAAACAAAAAAAAGTACCAGAGAGCAAAGTACCGAGGCGACCATCCACAGCGCCATCTTGATCACTTAAAGAGAAGTTGATGGTATTTAATACTGCAGTGTTAATTAAAGGAAAGATGTCCTTGAACAATCTAGTGGGGATGGGATCTAACAGACATGTTGCTAGTTTAGAGGAGTTTACTATCAACATGAGCTCTGAGAGATTTACAGCAGAGAAACAGTCCAAGTATAAATCTGGTTCTATGGATGCTTCCAGAGCTGCTGCACCGAAAGTCATGTTCAGGATTTATTGTCTAATATTCAAAACTTTATTAATGAAGAAGGTCATGAAATCTTCTCTACTGAGATCTAAAGGAACATAAGGATCCACAGAGCTGTGACTCTTTGTCAGCTTGGATACAGAGCTGAACAGAAACCTGGGGTTGTTCTTGTTTTCCTCAACTAAACATGAATAATAGACAGTTCTTGTCCTACAAATCGCTTTTTAAATGCCATAAAACTATCTTTCCAGACTAGATGAAATTTTTTAATCGGATAAATAAATGACAGCACTAAATATTAAGCTCCACTGTCATCAAACCAGTGCAGCTCATTGGATCTATTTTATGATAACTTCAAGGAAATGAAACTGTTTTTGAATCAGTCGGGTCTAATGTGGTCTGGCTTTAATGCACTCTGCTTTCAGGTGCTGGTCTGTGCACCCATTGACCTGGTGAAGGTGCGCCTGCAGGGTCAAACAACCGCTGACCGTTACCGTGGACCCATCCACTGTGTTGCTGTCATCCTGAAGGAGGAAGGTCCCAGGGGTCTGTTCAGAGGAGGGCTGGCCCTCGCTCTGAGGGACGTACCCTGCTACGGACTCTACTTCCTGCCTTACGAGGTGACTCGAAACGCTCTGACAGAGAGCGGCCAAGAGCCAGGTCAGTTACAGAAAATGACTCACAAAGTCAAAGTCATGAGAATTTACCTGTACTGCTATATATAAAGATATTAACTTTCAACGACAAATGAATGGAATGGTCCAAACTGCTGCGAACAGCTTCAGTAGAGTAAAAGGTGACCTGGTTTCCAGAAGGGCTACAGTCTTGCATGCGCTGCTCTGTCCACACATTTTCCATGATGTGTAGATCAGGAGGCTGTGAGGGTCATAGTGAAACCTTCAGTTTGCACCTTTGAACCTTTATCCTGTTGTAGAAACTGTCCTCTTGTCATCTTCAGCTTTTACAGATGTTTTGTTTTTGTTTTCCAGAATTTGATTTTCTTTAATTGAATCTATTCTTTCCTGGAACAGTGGAATAGGAAGCATTTCACTGGCTGTAGCATGAAAGCATGATAACTGAGCTGTGTGCTGTTGAAATTCTGCAACTTTTTTTTCAACCCTCCCTTCACTCACTGTAGCCAAGAAGTTCTGTTTTAACTTCACGAGTCCTCAGCATTAGTTAATTGCATTAGGCTCATTTAGTTGTCATTGTACCGACCTCTGATGCTGAATTTAGAGGTGAGGATGCAATAGAAGTGTTCTGCTGTTCTGCTGCATGAAGGTCACATAGGCGACTCTACCCTGCAGAGCACTGAGCCAGCAAACACTCCAGAGTCTGATGAATGTTCCTGAGGCTCTTTAACAGTCAAACCAGGTCTTTAGTAGAATTTCTAGAAACTCTATGAGCCCCTGTTGCAGAATGTTTTCTTGGTCTTCCAGGCCTCAACTTGACTTCTAGCTACACCAGGAGCTGATGAAGCAGCTACCTGACAATACCTTGCTGTCTTTTTGCAGCCTCCTCTTGTGTCGTGTGCATCATTACTTTGATGTTCTGGGCTGCTGATTGTCGGGACAAACTTTGAGTCAGTCATTATGCAGCTTTGCATTTTCCTGATGATAACTGTGAACAAGGCAAAATCTTATGTTACGCCCAGCCTAGGGGATACTGCCACGTAACATGAAGAACCATCCTTCACAGGAACCAAGCAGCCAGACAACGCCCTTAAACAAAAGAATGATTGATTTATTCACAGTAAGAAAAAGGTGTTAAACAAAGGACGACTGATTCCAAAACAAATCAGCGGTAATGTGTCTAAGTTGTCAAACTAAAAGAGTGAGCTAAGGCCAAAACAAAAAACAAAACCCCAACCTAAACTTCCCATCAAACTTACCTAACAAAAGCAAAACTGAGAAAACCAAAAACAGGACCTTGCCTACCGAACTAAACTTAAACAGGAGAAAAGTCATTAAACAAAAGTGGCCGCTCACTCCTACCAACAATGTCTACACATAGGTTTCTACAGCGCACAGGCTGTACTCAAACTGCCGGTTGGTTCTGATGTGAGGGATGCCAAACGCTGCATCTGCCGCTGTGCCACCGCCGGCCACGTCTCCCTTCCGCCTTTTGTGAAATTCCGCCAGTAGGTCGGCCAATCCGGCGCTGCCCCATCAGCCCCGGCAGCCAATCCTCGACATGCAATGGCGCATAATTTGAGTGCAGTGATTTACTGTCCCCACCTGCTCCTCGGGAAGAATACAGGCACATACATACATATACACAGATATATTCCCGGACACGACCGCAGTCGTAACACCTAACAAATGAATTAAGGTCTGAGAGCTCAAACCTCTAGGGCTGTTCCAACCTTTGCACGGCCCTCCTCGCTCTTTTTACTCTGAAATTGCACAGAACAGTAATATTTCCTAAAAAATGTTTTTGCAGATCATCTTTTCTTATCTCCATTTTCTTTGTCCAGGGTGCCCAAACTGTTGCACGCCACTTTATGCACACTACAGGTTCCATTTAGAGAGCAGACATTTGGACTTTGTGATGTTTAGTTTCTTATAGTTTTGACTAATTTTAAAATGTCATTATGTTGACTTAGTATCTTTTTGATTGTTGTCATTCCTTTCTTATCTTCTATGTAGGCTTCCATTTAGAAGATACCAACAAAACAGAGCAGAAAAGCAGCACTGGTTTTATTAAATGTACCATTTTTAATACATGTGATTTCAATGGCTTACATTCATTGCTGAACCCTTCTGTCCTCAGGTACCTTTGCAATACTGATGGCAGGTGGCGTGGCCGGTGTGGTGACCTGGGCCTTTGCCACACCCATGGACGTTGTGAAAGCTCGGCTCCAGATGTCGGGCGCCGGCGGCCGGCAGTACAGTGGGGTCCTCCACTGCATGAGAGTGAGCGTCAGGGAGGAGGGAGTGAGGGTCTTCTTCAAAGGCCTCCTCCTGAACAGTCTGAGAGCCTTCCCTGTCAACGCTGTCACCTTCCTCAGCTATGAGAGTCTCATGAAGATCTTCTGTCCACCAGCAAAACCAAGTCACTGAGTGTGAATAGCTGCAGACCTTGCCTTGATAAATGAAATGACTCCTTATGGAAATTTCACTCTACAACTTGACTATAGGTCTGATGTTATTATGGTTACTTTGTTTTCCGTTGAAACAGTGATTTAAGGTGATGAGCACTGAAATACCGTTTTCTAGCTGTTTAAAGTCTTCATAGAATAGGTCAACTTCCATGTGGCTAATGTCAGAAACAGACATTTGAAGGTAGTTTTCCTTTAGACAGGTCTCCTCAGACTCTAACAGCTTTGATTGAAGATATCAGTTTTGAGCTGTTCACTACAAATCCACTATATCTGACAAAACGAGAATGTAAATGATTACATTTGTTGCACGTAAAACACAAACATGTACCTGTTTTTTACTGAAGGGAATTTATTCCCATCAACTACACACAAACAGTAAAGGGTTTTCCTAATAAACAATACAAACAAATGAGGTCTGTTGTATTATTGGAAGTCTTGACAGTCACAGGTAAACAAATGTGTGATTAGTTGGAAGATTCCTTTACCTGACCTCTGATCTTTGATTGTAAGGGATGTTTAGTTTAAAGTGTTTGAGATTTTATAAAGTAAAATCAAAACTGAAACATTAGATGTGGCTCAGAGCTCTGGACATGATCTAGTCTAGTCTAAGCAGTGGTAGATACCTGAGGTGAAGTCACAGGCTTCACTGAAGAGGCTACAGTAGTCAGTGTGGGTTCAGTGTCATAGCTGGTGATTACAGTTTACTGGACGCTATAAAAGGAGAGGTCAAGCCAAACACCCCCAGCTGGACCACTGGGAGTATTCAGCCTGTGGCAAAGGTATCAAGCCAAAATCACCCACCACAATAATAAAATGCACCACCACAAACGACCCCAACAGGTTTGGCTAATCGGTGTGATTTACTTCACTCTGACAGGTGAAGTGAATGACACTGATCATCTCCTTACAATGCAGCCTTCTGATGGGAAACCCTGGGTCCTGCTGTTAGGGTAAATTCATTTTAACCTCACTATTAATCAGATGCTGTGAAGACCTCGAACCGGTAGAATCGATTCCAGAGGCGTGAAGTCCCTATTGTTTGTTCATGCCCTAAAAGGCATGAAAGGAGGGACTGTTAGGGTAAATTAAATTTAACCATTCACTTTTAACTTTTAACTTTTAACACATACTCTCAGGGGACACTGACACTGAGAAGAACACCAAGCAGCCTCCACATTCACATGTTTTAAGAACTGAATGTTTGTTTGCTCCTAGTTTGGATAACAACCTGCTCCTACCCAAAAAATGAGCACCAAACCTCTGGGGACTCATTCTCCTACGTCACTGTGTACCTGATAGCTCTGGAACAGATGACTACAACTAGGACTTGAGGCGCCAGAGCTGTCTTCTAAGAGTCACCCTTACATGACATCACAGGGATTAAGAAACACACAGGGTGGGGGGACAACTTCCTTCCACAGGTGCATCGTTTGGTGATTGGCCAGGAGAAGACTCCGAAGATGCAGACGAATCGGATGGGCTGTTTCAGGAAGGGCGGATGCCTTAAGCAACCTCCCTTTCCATCTTTACTATAAAAATTGTAATCACATTTCTATCATTGTCTCTTCTGCGTGGGTTGTGCCATACAGTAAAGAACCTTGTACAAGCTTTTGAGACTCTGATATTCAGATTAAATCAACTAAAAAAGAGAAGCTGTTTGTCTTCTATCCCAAATAAACCAACACGCATCTCAACACTGACATTCATGCTGATGCTGCTTCGACATGTATCACCCACATTGTTGCAAACCAAACACCCCCTTGATCGCCATCTGATCTATTATCTGTGGGTTGTGCCAGAACAAGCCTGATTCACGGCCAACACAGCAACCCCACAAGACTTAAAGTATCCATGACCAGCGTCCCAGTGCAGGACACCCCAGGACCCCCAGAGGTCACATGACCATGTCCAATGGGTCAAAGCCTGTTTGGCAAAACAAGGTTCACCTAAAGCAGTCAGGTGGTTTTAATGTGCTGGCTGATTGGTACATATATATATTAGATCTGAACATGAATCAGAATATTATTGAAATCACAATATGGCCTAATGCAATATCCAAATTGCATGAAGTTGCATTTTTAATGACGGTGCATGCATGTCTTCATCAAAAGAGGGTGAACTCCTGGAGATGACTGCATGTCACCACAAGCTGCCAACAGTGGCCCAATTAAACCCTATCCTATGAAAAGCAAGGGGGAAATGTAAGCCACAGGGCACAGTTACACGTTTAAGGCAATGATGATTTGCACTCTCAAATTAAACCCTTGCACTACCTGACACATTTCATTTCAGCTTCTTAATGTACAGTAAATATATGACCACCCACTAAATTATAATGACTAAGAAGTGCCACAACTAAGAGCTGTTTGCACCCTTAGATTACTTATTAGTCTGTGCCTCTCACCTGCAACAGTTATGACTTGACGTAAGGCTGCTAACAGACTGTGTAATAGAAAACATGGCGCGCTTAAAGATGGATTTCTTTGCTTTTGCAGCATCAGATACAATTTTTGATCCGACTCTGCAATTTATCACACAGCTTTTTATCATCTTTTTTGGTGTTACACCTGCCATTTTAAATTATGTTAAATCTGTTTTTAACATTATAATTCCTTTCCTTTCTCCTTCCATGAGGTTTGCAGCCTTTTGTGATGTCACCAAAGGATCAATACTGCCCCCTGCTGGCTCCTCCTCTTCTTTTCTTCTTCTTCTTTTACTACAATTACAAACTAAATCCTAGTATTTTTTTGCACACTAAATTTCACATACTATGCGGGACGATAATAAATCATCCTCTCACAGACTAAATATTATGGAAGTATGGATGATGGAATGCATCCTGAGTAGATGCTGAGTTGAACAGCAGCAGCTCAGTTCTATTTAAATCTACAGACACTAATCAGGGCGAAAACCACGGGTATTATAGGAATAGAAGACTTAAAAATCTGTGCAGTATTTTAGGTGAGGGTGCAACATGGGACCTTTAAAGTTTAGGTTCAGTCTCACTGCTCTCATCAGTGTTTCCAGTTGCAGCCTTCAGCTGTTCTCAGAGAAGCCGATCTGACAGGCACATTGTACACTTCATGCCCCAAAATCAAACAGCAATGTTAGCAATGAGCTGGCATTTGGCACATGGAGCCACAGGAGTTGGAGAAGAGTGGAAAAATGAAAAGAAGAGTAAATATTGGACTTCAATTCATCAGGTGGCTCGAGATGTTAATCCATATTTGCGAACACATTTATATCAGCTGCTGTTCTGTTTACAGCTTCAGTGGTTAGGACACATGACCTGAACACATCCCAGCTGGGGACCATGTGCTGTGTGTTATTCCCACAGTCTCTGATCATTCCCTTCTCTCTGAACAAACTAAGACCTAATAATAAGCAAGAACTTCTTATGAAAATGACGTTTCCCTTTAGGCTTTAAGCTCAACGAAAATGAGTTGTTCACATGTGCAAATGTAGGATAAATGTAATATATGAAGACTCTCATTAGGACGTTTGTGTGCTGTAAGTCGACAACTTGCTGACCACTGACACTTCCACAACAAGCTGAAGACAAAGTATTTTTAATGTCTGCACAGTGTCCACCAAACATCATTACATCCACACGAATATTTTTACATCTTTGATTTGCACATTCCCAAACATACAGTTCAGAATTACCTCAACACTTTCCAACACATGAGCCTTTAAACAGAAAGTGCATCTTAAAGACATTAGTATAAAAAGATATATTGTTATAGTATCAATACTAAATCATGTCGTAAACCTGTTTTGTTTCTAATTAGCACATGTTGAGATATAACTTGTCCAACAGGAATCAGCCATGCAGAATGAAAATGATAATAATGGGAATTTAAAAAATGCTCAAGTCAGTCAACGCCCATGTTCAGGTTCTGTGGTCACAATCGGGGCAAAATACATGTAAGAAAAAAAGAAAGCTGCTTCTTGAGGCACAAAAACTGCAGCAAAAGTAGAGCATTACTAAAATGTTTACCAAAAAATGAACTGACAGCTAACATAAACGTGTCTTATCAGACAACTGATGGACTTTGTTAGTCACTAAACAGTACGGGTAGACTAGGAGACTAGTAGCAGTGGAATAGAAGCTGTAAGGTCAGAACAGGGTTAATATGTTCATTAATTGGCACCATGCAGCTGATTTTGGCAATACGGCTCATTTCAATGAAGACTCTTGGAGGAAGTTTCACTTTGACCACAGAAGCTGAAATCAAACTCAGTGAAGACAGGAAGAAACGGCTCATGTGTTCATGAATGAATGCAGGTTTAAAAGTTTAGGTTGGAACGTACAGTAGAGCAGGTTTCTACAGGCTCATTACAACTTAAGCTTTGTTTCTGTTGTTGTTCTGGGCTACTGATCTTGTTTCTAATGACAGAAATACTACTGAGATAGTGGAGTATTGCAACACTGCAGAGATCCAAGAAACATACAGAGTCAGACAATCACACCGCCTGTAGACAAGTGAACAGTTTTGCTATGCAAGTTAACACATTATTCATTATTCAACCAACAGTTTTCACATCGCTAAAGCATTTGGAACCGAGAAAACCAAGTTCAAAGAACTGCAGTGTGTACAGTAGGTCAGAGCTGAACCAGGAAGTTGGTTTGTAAGCTGTGGATGTTTACAGCAGTTGACTTTTTAATTAACCGTCTGAACCCTAAATCACAGCAGCATGTTTGAAAGGCTTTTTCCAAATCACAAAAACCATTTATCAGAACCAGGAAATGTTAAAACAGAATGCACTGTTGAATTTTCAACATTCAAGCAATCTGACCTCCTCATCAGTGATGTGTTGTTTGGTCTGGAAACTTCACCAAATCGAAGCTTAAACCCATGACATGTACTCAAAATCATGGTATTCCACAGGTCTCATTTAAAAATTTGACCAAAATAAACTGGTCTAATTTGATTCTATATGAAGAGAGAGAGAGAGAGAGAGAGAGAGAGAGAGAGAGAGAAACTGCTTGGTGTTCAGAGGGTTCATGTATTTCACTAACTTGGGGTTCATCTAAAACGCCTGTGATCGTCTGACTGCTGGACAGTAACTGACAGTGCTGATGGGCCGAGCTACAAAACCAAAACTTAAGTTGTGCCAAACAGCTCCTTTTAAAGATTATGAATGTGTGATAAACAGCAGCTTGTCCATCCATTCCTTCTCTAAGCCCATCTGTTTATTGGTGGATAGGGCTGGCATCCCAGCATGCATTGTGGAGCAGTCAGTTTACAAAGGCAAACAAACAAAAATACTACATGATAGAGGAAGAGCATTCCCAGAATGCAGTGTGTGGCTTTCAGATGTTTTACACCTTTTTTCAGAAACGTGTCAGACGGCCAGTCTAAGCTTTGGCTGGACAAGCCTCAAAAAAGGCCTCACATGTCAGGCACCGGTGCCCTACTACATCTTATATTCAGATGCAATCACAATACATTTACACTGAATTACACCATAACAAAATTTAAAAACCTACAGCGTCAATGATTTACAGACACAATACATTTAGTAGCTGCTGTACCACAGATAAGAGAAACCAGCTTACTCTGGAATGCAAATGTAAGTCACTTCCTTAAAAAAACCTGCCAGACACCCTGAGCTTCTCCTTTCAACAGACCGACACAAGACACTGCTAAGGATCAGGCTTTCTTTGAGTGGTCATCTAGTCAGTGTGTGGACTTTTTCCAAACCTTCACACCTTTTCAGGCAGCACTGCAGCCTTGAGTGCTGAGTCTTTAGCGAGACTCAGAGGCTTGGAAGTCCTCCTCCTGCAGCAGTGGTTTCTGGTTCTGCTCGGCAGCCATAGCCTGCAAGGTTTGCCTCTGGATCTGCCTGGCCTTGTTGTACAAGAAGACTCCGATGAAGACGAGGACGGTGCCAGCGGCGCTGAGGATTGTGATTTGGTTGCTGAACACGATGATGCTCAGCCACACCGACAGGGCGTGCTTAACCGTACTGGCAACACTGAGGAAGAGACAGGGTTGTTGCTGCTGGGATTACCATCAAATTCATGCAGTTTGACCCAGCTGAACCCCTGAACCCTCAATATTACTTTGTTCTACATGTCTCACTTGTTCTGACCAGATTCTGTGAAAAAAAAAAAAAAAAAAAAAAAAGGCCCTGCTGGCCTCAGTGTAACCGGGAAGTTCTTGACGAGGCTCGGCTGAACTGCAGGCTGTGTTTACACAGAGCAGATAGGAGACAAGTATGGAAACAAACAAAATGTAATATCAAATGTATAAAATATGTAAAATGAAAACAGTAAAATATCTATAGTATGTAGAGCAACCCTTTCTTCCAATATTGTTAAAACCCGTGGGCACTTGGAAAAATGCTGGACATGTTGATTCCAGGTTTTTAATTTTTGTAAAAATCAACAATCAAAGAACTTTTGGTGCTGCTTTTTTATGATTTATGACGTTCTAACTGTTATACTGCACAGAAGACATCTCTGAGTTCTCTCTACCTCTAACCAGTTGTGCTGTTTGCATAGAGGTGAAGAACTTAATGGTGAAAAATGAGCCCCCAAAGTGTACAAATGTAAAAAACCCAGAAAGTGCTTGGGGCTCAGAGGATTAACATGGTTTCACATGCAGCAGCAGCCCACTGGGCACCAGCGTGTACCATTATCTCAGCTTGACCACAAGACTTAAATCTGTGGCTGGTGTGAGCAGCAGGAACACAACATAATGAATGCTTACACAAGGGACCAGATGAGTGCCAGTACAAAGTGTTGCTTTAGGCTTTGTGCTGTTGACCTACCTGAAGGTAACAGGGGATATCCGCCCCATGAGAGCATAGGCAGTGACGCTCTGCAGGTGGAACAGGCTTCCATCGAAAAGCAGCAACAGGATAATGTCTTGACTTAAGATGAAGCTCTGTCCACTCTTCGCAGTTGTTGGAATGTCCTGAAAACAGAGACGAATTGCCACAACTATTAACATAAATAAGCTATCAAAATCTGCTTGTTTTCCCAAGTAAACATTGTTACTGCAGTAACATCAGCTACAAACTGTTATTCTGCTTTATATTTAACACATTCAGTAAGTACAGACTTCAGGTATTATTTAGGGCCTGAGCATCGGAGGAGAGAAGCCCCTATTGTTTCTGTAAGGATTATTCTTATATAAATCCCCTCCTTGTCAAAAAAGGTCAATACTTTGTCATGGCCACGCCCAACAGGAAGTGAGATAATTGAACTTTGTGTGGTTTGACATACAAAGGAATTTAACGTACTCCTCCAAGGGCGTACATCAGATGTGTGTCAGATTTGGTATCCATGATCTCAAGACGTTGCAGATGTTAAATTGCGAAGGGATTTTTGACACATTGTAAGATAACGAAATGGTGTTTTGATGAAACTGAAGTATCTAATTCTAAGTAGCCAGCTAAACAGGAAATGTGTCACCAATTGATTAAGCAGTGCTTGACGTGAGTGAATCTTCACACGTTATTGCGTATCGCGACTACAAACACATGTATGTGATGGAAATTGCAGTCTGACATAGCGCCACCATGTGGCAGCAGAATGATTTGCTTGGGAACGTACTGCTGCTACATGGTACATTAGATTTATTTGGTTTTTGGTACACATGATGTGAAGATGTTGCTGGTGTTAAATTGATAAATATATAATATAATAAAGATGGCGGTGGCTGGCGGGCAGCGGCGTCTCCTCATCTCCCTCTTCTCCCAACCGGCCACACTTAGTTTTGTTTGAGCTTTTGTTACTTCTGTTGAGTTGTAGGGGTGGACTGTCAGTTTTGATTAATCTCAGTTTTCTCCTGTTTGTTCAGTTACTTTCTAGCCAGGATTGTTTGTTTGTTATTTTGTCCTTAGTCCCCCTACGTTTAACTCAGTTATATCATTCTATTCCTGTAAATATAACCCACATTTATTTCTCATCATACCATTCTGTCTCTGTGGCTACTTGGGACTTAGGGAAGATGGGGTCACTTCTTCTTACGTCTCAGACACCCCTAGGCTGGGCATAACAACAGAGATTTAGCAAGTGTGTGTTGACTTACCAAGAGGAACACCCAGGCAGGTATAAGCATAATGATTGCTGCTGCACTGGTATAGAACTGCAACTCTGGAGGACTGACACAAGACAAAGAAATCATAGTTGTATGTATAGTTTTACAGTCGAAATTAGAAGAATCTGTGGCCTTTTACCTAAATCTGTATGTGTCTCCACTTAGCAGTTTCTTGGAGAATACGTTCTGCAAGCTGAGATAAGAGAGACAGAGTTAGGTAAAGCATCACACTGCTGTGGAGTAGCTCTACTGAGCGCTGCAGTACCAGTCCATGATGTTGGTGGAGAGAGCGGCAGAGAAGCCGAGCATGTTGAAGCTGATCTCAGTGGCAGTGCAGAGGGCCAGGCCTGCCATGACTGGGAACAGGGACAGGTTGACCCACAGCCCTGCAGATTAAAGAGCAAACAGTGCACACAATGAAACAAGTCACTAAGCTTATCAGCACAAACCCATGACTGATTTCTCTGTGGCTGTCCTTTTTGGTATGTCCTTAGCTATGGATTAATATGAAGTGACTGATAGGGGCGTTTGAAGCATTCAGATTATGAACATTGGTTGATTGCATTTAAAGACGACAGTGGACCAGAGGTTGACCCTGCACAGAGACGGCTGTTGGTTTCATCATGTCAGTTTGGATCTCTGCAGGGCCTGTGCCAACTAACCTATGAGCAAGAGTGTCTCGGCCTCACTAAATACTGTTTGAGTTATGAGAAGAAAATCACATTTACTGCATTCAGTATGTGCAATATCACTTCAATGTCAAATGAATCAAAACTGCATCACTTTATCGTAACTGCAATTTTAACAGCAGCACATTTGCTCTTATGCGGTATTAAAAACTGAAAAGGTCAAAAATGAAAAATACAGTAGGAGCTCAATGCAACAAAAATCAGCACAGCTTTCATCACTGAGGTTCAGGCCTTTTATTTTTTTCAATAATTCTGTGTCCACCCTCATTTTTTATGACAGACTCAATCCTAGTCAGCATAGAGGATACCAACTTTCTAGAGAGATGACTTTTTTCAGCTACCTTTTGCTGGAGGAGTTGTGCTGCTCTGTCTTTTTCTTTAAAATACTCCAAAGGTGTAGTATTGGATCGAGTCAGACAACGTACTTATCTAGCTTGGTTGACCAAACCCAACAATGCATTCAACTTCCTGTCAGAAGTAGAAACACCTCCTCTGCAGCCCGGGTATCCTGTCATTTATAGCCCAGGCCTGCATACAAACATATGTGTTTACCTGTGTACTCCCCAAGGATCAGCCTGGACATGATGACAGTAAAAATGGGTGCTGAGCTCTTCACCGTCTCAGCAAATGACACTGCAACATTCTTCAGGCTCACTAAGCCCAGAACCACAGTGGTGAACCTGACAAAGGAGACGACGATGATATCAACACTGAACTTCCAGCAACAGTGATTTACATTAGTATTTGTAAATCTAGGAGCCACTAGTAATGGTTTATTAAGCTAGGTTTGCCCCTCAAAAATATGAGGACTGTCTACTAAAGCCCTCCTTCAGTTGGTATTACACATGCACACATTAATGAACATGTGTTACGCATAGTTATCTGTAACTAATGTGAAGTTTAGAGAGACAAAGGAGCCCACCTCATGAGTCCAACAAACAGCATGATCATGACGAAGTTGGGGGGATATTCTGATCTGGACTTGTGCTGATACAGGCAACAGGGGACAAACATCTTCAGACAGCCTATGACGGTGGTGGAGAGCATCTGAACAGCACCTGAGGGGCAACAAACACACCCGTTTATTTTCAATGCACGTCTTGCACTGACTTGAAGATGTTTAAGTAGCTGTTACATTCTCATCAAAATGCAAACACCTGCGTCTACTTCAGAAGACTTCATTACAACTAACACATTGTTAGAAAAGTCTGTTGCTGAATGAAAATAAAAACATGTGGTCACAGCTTGTTTCTGACACACACCAGCCAGATCTTGGTGTTCAAGTGTCTTTAAAAGCACCGGCAGTCTTACTTTAAAGCTGTCTCTGCTTATAACTGCACAATCAGTTATGCAATCTGTTGCTCTCAAGTATCTCTGAAAGTTGCTTTTCATGTTGAGGAGGAAGTTCCCGTCAGAAATGATTAGCATGTTTCTTTTTTCTCTTATCTATTTATGTCTCTCTGACCAATCAATTCACAGCACAACCACTGTTTTAAACTTGTGTATGGGAAGTTTGTCAGCCGGTGCTGCAGTTATGAAATCAGTATTTTAGTGGTGCATAGTGGCAGCCTGGAAATGGAGCCATTGCTGGTTAACATGTAGCCTTAATGGGCTGAGTTATTTCATATTTTTCATACTCTACAAGGCTACAGAAATAGCAGTTGTAAGCCTCTTCATATTCTCACAGCTTTTATTTTATACCTCCAAGTATTTAAGACATACAAAACACAATCAAAAGGCTTTAACCACATGAGACCTCTAACATTAGTGGTAGCAGAAGGATATTGTTTCTCCTTACCCAGCATGCTGGGTTCCCCCTCCAGCAGTGACAGGATGTATTTATTGAGGAACAGAGTGCAGAAGCTGAAGAAGTACCAGAGGCCCAGGTAGGTCAGGGAGCGCCAGTTCCAGACCCCAGACTCGGCCTCGATCACCGTGGTCTCTGTGACCGTGATCTTCAGCACCTGCTCCCCTGGCAGGCTCTCACTGCGGGCCAGGACCACCCGCTCCTGCCGGGTGCGGAACGGTGACAGGAGCCGCCACAGCGGGTGCCGAGCAGTCTGCCTGCTGCCTGGCATCACGCCTGCTGCCTGAGGGCCCTCAGGGGCCCAACAGGCGGGTTACAAGAAGGGAGATGATGAGTTGATGAATGTTTTGATGGTTAGTCCATCTTCTTCTTCTGCCCAGCAAAAAACCTGACTTGTTGTCTTGCAGTGATGGAACCAGACTATGGGCTGATGTCGCCTGTCCAGGAGCTGGAAAGAATGAACATCTGAAAGGTGAGAGGAGAAAAGGGAGGAAAAAACTCTTTGCTACTCACACAAAAAAAAGATCAGACAGGAAATTCAAACTGTGACACAACATTCCATCCCCTTTTCTAATGTTCTTGAATATCTGTATAGAATATACCTTGTCCCATGCTGCTCTGATATTGTACACAGAAAAACAACTGCACAGAGCACACCTTTCATTATCATGACTTCATGTACTACTTAATCTGTCAGCTGTGTTGGGTGGCCATCCTGAGAACATTACTCACACTGGGGTGGCACAATGTCTCATTATTAACATTTTTTTTTTCAGCAAACCTCTGCAAGTTAAATAGTCATTTCTTTAGTCATAAGCCTTTATCATGGTCTATGCATGCAAAGCTGCCTTGTAGAAGTTATATTCCTATAAAGTAAAACATGCTTTTTATGTAAGCCACAGTTGATTTCACATCTGGAACAGTTTCTAAAGTTTTGCTTTGTGTCAATAAAGCTGATAAGTTAAGTACATGTAACACACTTATGTCAAAAGTGTCCTCGTTCCAGCCTAGTGGAGACATCACACTGTGTCCATCCAGCCTTTTGTTTTGCATTTTTCTGTCTTTTGGCTGCAGGTTCTGGGTCAGTCTTTCATTGTTCAGCGGTTTGTCTCCAGAGCTCTTCAAAGTAGGTTTCATCCCTGCAGTCTTAAGAGTCTGTACAAGCGCCTCAACTAAATCCACAGGTAAACCTGAGTCACACACACTTTAACTAATAAAAACATGCACCAACAGATCCTTTATTCACACATCAGAACTGTTGCATGTTTATACAGGAGTGATGTGCAGCTACTGGTCCCACCAACCTGTCCAGTGTCCAGCTCTCTGCTTTGTTGTCTCACATTACATACTGTCTTTCTATAGTATTTAATAGATATCCTCAGTGTGCTACTGCATTTGGACAACAATAACACAATCTCATACTGGTAATTCTCATCCGTAACACTGACATCTGGCTTCAGAGCTGTTTGCTGCTGACAGAACACTGGAGGTAAACGTGAGTCTGGTCAAAGTTCCCATTACTGTGTCACTGTGGTGAATTACAGAGGAGAGTTCAACCGTGGTCATGCACCGCCAACAATAGATCACCGACACAGACTAGCTGCTGGGGGCTGCTAGCTTCTGCACACAGGAACACAAAGCATCAGGATCAAAAGTCAAAACGTTACTGAGGAGATGAGCTCTTACCTCGGAGGAAATGAGACCGCTTCAGCTCAGACAGGAACGCCGCGGAGCAGCGGCTCAGCGGACTGTATGGAAGGAGGAAGTTGACGTTAGCTAGCTGCTGTTTGCTGCAACATGACTGGATGTGAACGAGTCCGCCGCTCTGATACACACAATACTACGCAGCCCAGAGTTTAATACTGCTACCAGCCCTTTGAACTAACGTCCACCGACCGGGCGGAATCACATAGCTGTACACCTGACCGTGAGACGTGGCTGCTAACCATCAATGCGCAGCGTCAAGTTACCCCGAACAGCCACAGAATACAAGAGCCTTCAAGTTAAAAGTACTATTCACGAAGACAACTTTAGCTCCATGCCTGATGGACTTGAGTTTGTTTTATTGTAATGACCTCCCAGGACATTAGTACACGCTATTTTTTATTTTAAGGGAAAACTGATCCTTTGCCAGAATAATACATTTTTTAAAGTGTGTGCTTTTATTTTCCTGATATAATCATCTGATTCCTGTAAAACTCAGGACAACTGGACAACAAACAGATGATGCTAAACACTAACTGTCTAGTTTGGCTCTGGAAATACGTGAGAAACCAAACCTAAACTGATAAAAGAAATGTTAATATTTAAATAAGTTGTACTGACTTTTACTAAAAGATAACTGCTGCGCTTTTCAATGACAGCCTTGTATTTTTTTTCTTCATATTTGTGTTTTTACAGTGATTTTTGTCACTGGTTTCAGTTCAGTAGTGGCCAAAATACATTGAATTACAACTACTCAAGCTCTTTGGGATGCAAATTGTATGAGTGTAAATGACTCTAAAAAAAAACTGGAAATAATTCACTGTAAAAAGTGATTGAAATATTAAATAAGCTACTAAAAACTTAAAGTAAATGAACAATAATAAAGACCTAAGCCGTCCTGTCCTGGTAGTGTTCGGGGGCTGTACTTCCTGACTGTGACCAGTGGAGAGCAGTGAGAACACAGCCATGCCTCTACATTCACCCTGTACTTTAACAGGACTACAGCTGCTGCTTCCTGCATGTGTCCATTCAGCCAATAATGTGGCAGCGATACTATGGAATCCAGGTTAAAGGTCCCATATCAACCACATTTGAACAGTAGAAACTCAGAGGGGACCGCTGTTTTTGCTCTTTGATTTGCCCTTGCACCTCAGACAGATTGAGTCACCTACTGATTTTAAGTCAGCTCTTAAAACACACTTTTTCACCCTGGCTTTTAATCAAGTCTGAAATCTGTATTTTTTTTAGCTTGTCTTCTCATTTGTAGTTATTCCTGCCTCTGTACTGTTGTTATTGCTGACGTGTACTGTACTTTGGTCAACTGTGTTGTTTCTAAAGTGCATTATAAATAAAGTTGGATTGGATTGGAGTAGATCTCACATTCCTTCAGAATGTGTATTGAAAGTAAACTACAGCACAGATATTAATTGTAGCATGCCTACATTACTCCTATTACCCCTATTATTACAGTACAGTAGATTTATTGCAAGATCACAAGTACAGTCAGAAAGGCTGTGCGATCGTTGTGCTTTTATTTAATTTTTAAGACTTTTTTTAAAAAAAGTATTTGGTGGAACCTAAATAACTGCAAGCAGCAGTGAGTTGGAAAATCAGCAGTTTGTAAAGAACGTACTTTTTGATTTAAGGGACCTCTTTCCGCTACTTAGCCTAAATAAATGCTAAGTAGTGGAAACAAAGACCAAACACATTTTCTGATTTAGATTTAACTTGCAAATATTATTTTGGGGTTAGTTGACATAATAATTGTTGTAGTAAGTTTATCATTACCTTTGCCCATATTCAGTTATACTCTGTATTTTGCTACTGAGAACCATGATTATGATTAAAGTAACTTATATTTTCCCCCCTGTTATCCTCAACGGAGCAGAAACTGTAATAGAAACTCTTGAAGGTCGTCCTGATCACACAGTGTCCGTGCAGAAGCTGCTTTACGAAGGTATCATGCCTATGCAGACGTCTGGACACACTCTATGAGCTGCAGACAAGGGCTGCTTCAATGATTGTCACACAGATTACCACTATACCAGCGTTGGCAATTACATCACCTAATACTGTGTGTAATTTAAACTCATTCAGTTGATTTAAAACTAAATTTAGGTTGAGGTAACTTAATGAAGATGGCTGGATAACATCATTGTTTTTCACCTTGAGTTCATAACATGCCTGGGTAAATGTAGACTGTTTAAGGCTGGTAATTAAAAATACCTTTGATTGAAGAGGACAAGCTAATCATTAGGGATGGGAATCAAAAACCGGTTCTTGTTGAGAATCGGTTTCCAGTGTTTCAGTTCCTTAGAATCATTTGCCAATTTTGCAAACGATTCCCTTATCGATTCCAGTGAGCACAACGTCATTCACCAGTGCAGCCAGCAGGAAACATGGCGCCCAAGCAGCACAAACGCTGGAAAGTTTGGTTACATTTCATGAGAAAGGATGACAACAGGGCAACTTGTAATACTTGCAAAGTGGATATTTCATCAAAGGGAGGAAATACTACCAATATGCAGAAACATTTGCACACACAGCATGAGATAACTTTGAATGAATGTCATGTTTTCAATCCGCTCCGGAGTGAATCTGAACCCAGCAGCAGCAGCAACGTTAGCACGTCCTCTGCTGTTAATACTGAAGGTAACTAACTAACTAACACTGCCTATCATGTTAGCACCATGTGCCTCATTGTTTTTCCAAATGAGAATCAATAAGAGAATCAATAAAGAACCGAATCGTTTAGCAGAATCGAAAATGGAATCACAATGTTAAAAATCTTATCAATTCCCATTCCTACTAATCAGCCGCACGCAGTGTGGTTCGTTGGTTGGACATAAATAATAATGATAATAGAAAAAATTCATAACTCAAAAAGATGAATATAAGCTGTTACGTTCATTGTTTTTGCTCAGCCCAAGCATTATTTTTTGGAGTGTACGTGAGGATGTCATTATAAGAGGGAGGAGTTCTACTGTTGACCTGTAGGGGGCAGCAACACGCCGCTGATAGGCGAGTCTGCCGCTAATATCATCCAAAGAAGACGAAGACGAAGGCTGGTTTTCCTGTTTATATCACAAAATGTGAAAGTGAAGTTGAGTGAGCTGGAGGAGAGGAGAGGCTGGAAAGGTCGCAGGAATGTAAGCTCCGGCTCCGACCGTCCTGTCCGCTGGGAAATGGACGAGATAAGGTCAGCAGCGTCTTTTGTACGTTTATGAAGACGAGTTACTTTCATACAAACCGACCGTGGTTCAAACATGTCACGACAAACTGTTGATGTTGTTCAGCTTATTAGCGCGTTATTACCCACACAGCCAACAAGTGGACATTCAAATGAAACATAAACGGTTAGAATGGCTTCTTCTCACAGGCTGTCTATGAAATATGAGTTTATATTCAGTGTGTGGGTCAAACTCTTCTGTGGAAGTAAACATGCTGGCACTGAACCTGTCAACAGTCAAAAAGTAGCTGAATGAGTAAATAAAGAAGACATGCAGAGTTATAAACACATTCTGCATTCTTCAGTCTTTTCTTAGCTACACTCCTACACCTGATAATGAAAGTAAAATATAAACCTGTTAATGTGGATTACGGGGAAATCCAGGACTGAAGAATATCCATTCAGTGTTTTTGTAAGGAGCAGTGCTACAGGTTAGAGTTGGCAACTCTGATACTGATTTATATGGTGGAACAGACTGAACAAATGTCCTCAGAGTTAGTTTGTGATCATGTGTGAAAGATTATATTAATATTTTGCCATTTTTTCTGCACATTTGATTTATTTTAGCCATCAAAAATATGTGTCATGTTTCTAGTCCCCTTTTTAATTATACACCACGTTAACAACTCAGTTAAAGTACAGCCTACTATAAACCTACTTCTGGCTGTGCTGTGACTGTCTCATTGACCAGTGCTCCACTTTGAATCAGTCGCTCCACTTAACCCTCATCTTACCAACATGTTTAACATACAGGGATGACTGACTGGGGTCCTCAAGAATAAACTGTAAGAAAGCACCAGTGTAGCTTATCTTTTCTCGAAACATCATTAGTCGCACAATATCATGTCAAAATGTAGAGTCCATTAGTATTTTAGGAGAGTCCTTGAGGAGGTGCCCCAGTGAGTCGAGTTGAACTAAAAGGCTTCAGAACTTATTTATTTACTTCCTTTATAACAAAGTCAGGTTGTCTGTCAGGCTTCTGTTTTAGAATGCCTTCAAACATTTGGCCTGTGATAAAAAAGACAAAAGAAAAGGCCTGGGTGTAAATAATAATGTTGTACAGTGGCTGTCACACAGACATAACTTCCTGGGTCACTTGTTAATGCTGTGAGCAACATGTGTACTTTATCGGTGATAAAAGGCTGCAGTACCTTCATCTCTGTTCCCATCACTCTGGGAAATATCTACACTACCTACATACATCTGTTCTTCTGTTACCCTCTCATGTGTTGTTCTTTTCATGCTTGTGACTGTCTGATGATTGCAGTTCATCACTTTTCTCATTTATACATTTAATCTTATATGTATGTGACAGTAAATCAAAAATAAGCTACATAGCTTATTCATAATTTCTCTTTTTATCAGCTGTCATTGTCTTTGGCAAATAAATGTAATAATATAACTTTTAATAATGAATACAGTTTTATACTACAAGTATTTATTTGTTAATATGTGGAGAAACATTGAATTACTCTCTTTTTCTATTTGGTCGGTTGTGGACGATTGTCTAATTTAGTGCCCAAAATGAACTTTACATTAAAGAAACTCGACCTTTGAATGATTTCTTTCCAGTCCTTTGTTGGGCAGCCCGCCACAGCAGGGCCCAGACCCTCTGTCTCCAAACCTGAGGCCGAGACACCAGGAGCTGATCCCAACACCATGTGGACCGGTGAGATGCTCGGTCCTTTATCCCAACACAATTCATCACTATAGTGCCCTAAAAAAACTAACTGAAATGAAAGTATTGTGAAGAAACTATCATGACCTGAAGTCTCTCAGCCTGCCTTTTTCAGTCGTGAACTTGGTCTTTAACTTGCTTAGACACACAGACGCTGTGGTAGAAAAAGATGGTTCGCCCTTATCACAGGTTATTTCCTGTTCTTTGTCCACTCCGTCTCCACCATCTTGCAGATCAAGCCCTGGTCCGAGCTGTCGAGCCTTTTGAGACTCTATTTCTGCTTCACCATAGCGTCTCTGCTGGCGCTGCTTGGCCTCACAGTGTCCAGCATCTATAAGCAGCACATGGACACAGATGTGTCTGATGAGGACAACTTTACTGTATCTCTCATCCAACTGGTTGGAATACGTGAGTGCCATCACCATTTACCGTCAGTGTCTTCAGGAAGTGATTTCTACGGCACGCCTGTTTAACGGTGATGGCCAAAAGCAGAAGTTTTTCCTGTTGTAATCATGTGATGAACACTGTGGAGGTGTTCTGTGCGTGCTCAGATGAAGTGATCCCATCCTGCTTGTGGGTTACTGGTGATTCAGTTCCCTCCAGATAGCTTTACTTCCTCCTTTTCTACATAAACTGAAAAAAGTAACATGGGCAACAACAGAGTGTTAGAACACAGGAAGAGTAACAGCTTCTGCATTCAGTCCTACCTGTGAAAGTTTACTTGTCAGAAAGAAACCAGCGCACGTCTTAGGCTGTTAATGGGCCATTAGTCATGTAAGCTGGGGTGACTAGAAAACTCTGAAACTCCCCACCAGTCAGTTAGAACTAAAGAGACCTCTTGGATGAAGGTGAAACGTCTTCAGGAGCTTTAAAGAGAAGTCCAGTCTGACCTGGATGACTGAGAATCTATGTGAGAAAGAAACGCTGTAGGCCGTTTTAGTGTTGAGTCACATGATGATCAAACCTCCATCACAGGTTCAAGGTTTACAACATTGCAGAGCTCTTACTTTTTATTGCTTTGCTGGTGCACAAATGAAGATCAAGTCTAAGTTGTACTGTAAATAAAATGAAATAACTCTGCTGAGATATTAGATCAGAGGAGCAGGGAAGTAACTGATTCAGTGGAGAGTAGCTTTGTTTGTAAGCCATTCTCTATACTCAATTTTAGTTTTTCTTCCTGCAGCTCAGACCAAGTTATTCAAAGATGTTATAATACACATGTGACAACTTTATGATTGCTTAATAAAGTATAGCACATCATCTGTGACTTAATAAGTAGGAGGAACATTTGCTAGCTGCAACCTGACAAGTGTGGTATAATAATATCGCAGATACAGACAGTCATAATAAGCAAACCAAATGAATGAACACAGCATTATCATAGCTTCATAGTCAGAAATATGTACCAAAAGTGATGGGTTGGATAATATGAAGTATAAACTAAAACATATGCATACGGAAATACATTAAAGAAAACACTATATATGTATAAGAGTGCAAATATAGAAGTCAATCATTATAAAGAATACAATACTGGAGTGACTGCCACTGTGTGTGAGAGTTACATGATCTTGTCTCCTGCAGTGTTCTGCATCTACTACATCAGCCGTGGCGTGCTGCAGGAGAACAGGCAGGAGCTGGTGGCGTTTGTGCTCACCGTCCTGGTGGTCATGATTCGATCGGTGGTCAACTTCTCCGTGCTGGGGTCGAAGGGAAAGCAGGAGCTGCTGGTGGGTCGCTCTGACGCAGAACACAGCATGATGAGATGTTGGTCTGAGCTCTGTTTGGAATTAATAATCACTTAAATAATTATAATGAAGGAACACTCATTTGTTTTAATGACCTTTTGTATGTTTCTTTGCTGATTTATTGATTTTTTTATGGATTTGCAAAACAAACTTGTATACTTGTAACTTGGACATAATGCACAGGATTACATTAGATGTCAGTGCAGACCTTTGAATTCATCCTGTTCACCAAAAACGAATCGTAATGAGTTAAAAATTTAGTCTAATATCAGGCAGAACTTAGTCTTGCTTAGGCAGGCTGTACTGAGAATATTATGGTCTGGCTGCACCACACTATCAATCTGCCATAAGGGAAAATCACTGGTTTGTTTCTTTAAACCAGTGACAGTCGTTGTGGGCGGGGCTAAGCAAAAGCTGCAGCTTCGGTTTTCCGTCAAAATAATGGGGGCTGGAGTTGCTGGGGTGAACAAATTTGTGTGCAGGGAGACGAGCACGGTGTTTAAAATGGAGCTGCCTTATTGCTCGAGCCAAATCTACAGCAAAACTTTTTTTTCAGTTTCATTTTCAGTGCGGTATGTTGCTGCCAGGAGGTTGATGTTGTGGTTTTCTAAGGCAGAGAAAATGTAACACAGAGACAGTGGATAGGAGGGAGAATACCGACAGAGACTACTGGCTAAGGGCAGGCTGATGCCTGCAACCTACATCTAGTGAGTCAGACTAGGCAGGACTAGACTGTGTCTTCTTCAAATTCTTAATTCTCTAATCCCCAGAGATTTCTGGACTTTTGTTAATGCTGTGACATTTTCACTCACTGTAAGTTTATTTTTCACTACGATATAAAGGCCTGCAGAAACAGCACAACCATGGCTAGAAGTAGAGAGAACCCAGTAGTGTAACACAGTTGCAATGCCATAAAACATAGAAAAGAATAAAGAATAAGTGTAATTTCTTTAAGTAGTACTAAACAAAAGATAAAATCTGGAATCTACAAAGTCCATATACTGTTGTTTGTGCAGTATAACAAAGTTAAAATGCAATAAATCAGGAAAAAAAAATAAAAAGGTGAGTAAACTTTGTACTTAATTTACAAATATTGAAAAAACGTGGAATCCACATGTCCATCATTTTTCCAGGTGCCCACAGGTGTTACCAGTACTGGAAAAAAATGGTGGCTCTACATCCTGCAGATATTTTACTACTTAGGTTTGAATGTGTTTCTATACTTGTCTCCTCTCTGTGTAAATGATGTTCAGCCCAGCAGTGTCTGAATTTTTGTCCCGTGACTTTTGGTGGGAGTTGACACACTAATGGCTTCATAGCTGCGTAGAGGAGCACAGATTATTTTTATAGTTTTGGTGTCAGAGGTGGTTTTTATTACCTGTAAAACACATGTAAAGGATTTTTTCCCTTCAGAGATACTGATGAGGTGGAATCATGTCAGCCATGAATTGTGTCTGCATTCTTTCTCTGTGGCTGCATACAGCTCCAGCATCCTGTACCAAGAAGACAAGGCAGAATATGTGTCACCTGAGAGGCAAAACCCAAAACAAAAGTGAGCATTCTTCCTGTTGAAAGTGGTCTCGGTTCCACCACTTGGTGTCACTGTTGTATCAGTTCCATCTTGTGATCACAGCCAGACCTATCTCTAAGACACAGCCCTGGAGAATGATCTGGCTGTACCTCAGTGTCATTCTGCTACAGGAGGGAGAAAGCTCTGGATTGTTTGTTTTTCTCCCAACAAATCACAGTGAAGCTAAGCAAAGGATGCAGTGATGGTGCTCCTGTACAGCAGTGAAAGGGGAATTGTTGTGGTGGAAGATTTGCAGGCGGTGAGATGAGCATTGTCATTAAAAGGGTTTATTTAGTGTAAGAACCAAGCAGGGCTGCTTTACTGCACAATCCAAGTCTAACCCATCCAAACATACCATGTTCATTAAGTATGGAAGGTTCCTGCTTGGAGGTTGTTGTTGTATCCTGTAGTGAAGTGACAACAGTAACACACAGATAGTGGAAGGCAGGAGAGAGCTGCATGAAATGCACAACAGTCTTATACTGGAAGTCTGCATCTGTTGAGTCAGATTATCCAACAAGTAGCTGCTGTATCACTGCTTAGTTTGATGGGATGTAGACTCTTGATTAAGTGGAGTTACTGAGTCCTGCCTGAATAATGCCAGGGAGCTGCAGCGAACACTGCATGTTTGTTCCTCTGGAATCTCTGTGGAATGAAATGACTGAATGACTGACGTTACTCTTCCTGAAGGCCTTTACACAGTATTTGAGGGACAGGATCACGCTGTTGGTTATGCCTATCCAGACCTGTCTTAAACCATTTCTTGGACAAAAAAAACACAAAACATTTGTAGTAACTCATCAAAGTTCATGTTCTCCAGCCTCAGTGTAAAACCAGATGACAAATAGGGGATGAGTTGAGCATACAAGCATTTGCCTGATGTCTGTTAGTGGTTACTCAGTAAATCCACCTCAGAGTGTTTCACCTTCACGATGTTATGTTTTTTCTATGCAGTGATTCTTGACAGGATGTTGCAGCGTTTTACATGAAGTTAAATGAAAACCAGCTGTGATGTGTTTGTGTCGCAGGTTCGTTTTGTGTGCATCATGAGTCTGGGCGTGGTGCACGTCTTCTGCACCATGCTGCTCATCCAGAGGCCCAACATGATGGCGTTCCGTGTGGGCGGAGCCTTGGAGAGCCTGCAGGAGCAGTATTTCCTGCTCAACCTCTGTTTCTCCATGGTGACCTTTGACCTGCAGGCTCAGGTACATGTGTGACAGGCAGCCTCTCCTGTACAGACAGCAGTGCAGATTTAGTTTGTTTTTTTGTTTCCAACAAGTCACTGAAGCCCTACTTGCACTGGACTAGAATGACCTGGGCACCTCATGTAATTTAGAAGTTACCGCCTCACATCTGTGTTATTTTGTGGCGCGTTTGCAAAGATCAGTGAAGTCTGTGTTTTACTTGAATTGACTAACACTATCTGTGGACGTGATGTGAGCAGGCTGCTGCTGAAAGACAACAAAATGTTCCTTCGTGCGTGCTGCCGTGCACGTCATCCATCTAACCGTTCTCCAAGATTTCACTCGATGAATTTGAGTAGGTCTCTACGCTGTTTCGTCTCCTGAATTTGCACCCAAAAGCCTGTTCAAACGTTTGCTTGAGTGCCACCAACGCAACTTCCAGAGTTGCAGAGGGGATGCAGAAAACTGTGCGGAGAAAATAAAACCAAAACTTTCTTAAAATGACGCCAAATCAGAGAGACGCCGACTCCCACAGGACGAATGTTATTACTGGACCTTTGTGCTTATCGAAGGGTGGACTTTGGCCGTGGAACTTTTTACTTTGCAATATTACAGACGTGACACATTAAGACAGGATGATGATCACAGACGTCCTCCACAGTTATCACAAACTGCTAGAAGTCCCCAAGTCTACCAGTTCTGAGTGACTAGGACATAGGGCATAGAAGGTGGCTTTGCTGCCATTAATAAAACGTTTGTGACTGAACTGTCTGCTTACGTCTTCACGCTGTTCATACCAGTGTCAGAGGTTTACCACAGATCCTGGAAGGACTGAGCAGCTGCAAATAGTTGTGTTTGTTTTGAAGAAGTAATTGCGGTGATGAGAACAGCAAGAGAGCACGTTTTTCTGGTCGCGTCAGACATCACGCTCCCCACTGACAACACAACACACGCGACCGCAATGATTTCAGGTCAGGCGACGCTTCTGTCGGAGAAACTGGTTCCTCGTTTCTCCTCCATGTTGCTAGGACAAGATAAGTGACCTAATAAAAGCTGTCTGGTTTCAGAAGAGGAGAAACAAAAATACAAGTTCTTTTCAAGAGAACTGTCGACTGGCTTTGTTACTGATGCATTGTCGGTGTGACCTTCTCAGCTGTGTCTGTGTATCCTGATCACGACGTCAGACTCAGCCATGTCCACCACCAACACCATCATCCTGGGCGTCGGAGTGGTCTGGGCCTGCCTGACTGCTGCTGTAGGCGCTGTTGCGGTGAGTGCTGTTCATCCATCTTCTGGTGACACCGAGAGGCAATGAACTGACTAATGACAGAAATATTATAGAGGATGCAGTCAAGAGCACATGTGGTTGTAACCTCTTGCTGTTTTGCAGGTGTTAAAGGAAGCCAAGGTCTTGGTCGGGGTCTTCATGATGCAGAACCTTCCTCAAGTAGCCTTCTTTGTGTATCTGATGTACACGGTAGGCTGACAGTAACATTTCTCTCAGTCCATATTAGTACTATGTGCTTTTTAAAGTGGACTATGGATGACTTAAGTCCTTCTCAGACATTAAATGCGTAACATTACTGCTTCATCATTCTGTTAGAGCGACGTAGAGATAGGTCGCTCTATGTTCCATCATAGCATCATTCAGTCGTCCCCACCATATTGATGGAGAACGCCATGATGCACACTCAATATAAGCATAAATCTGCTATGGAACAAATGATTAAAATGCAAGCGATAAACTGTGACTTTGAAAAATACACAGCAGTAGATTGAGATCCGTCCTGTTTCTATGTCAGGGATTATTTATAATTCTAGGTAATTAATGAAGCTACTGCTGTGAATGTGCATAAAGGGCCCAGCTTCCTCTCTTTGGAGATGCTTCTATGGATCCTGCTGCTGTCTGATGCTGCAGGTGTTTGATAAACTCAAGCACTGAAGCAACAAACTGAACTTCAGCTCCCGTTAGCGTCTTGCCAAAACCTAGATTGCATTTATTACTGGTGAGTCTCATTAATCAGGCCTTCTAGTCTCTGCCTTCATTGTACTAAAGACATTTCAGTTTGTAATCGATGTGAAATTGTAGGTCAGATTGAATGAAAAAGGCCTGTTTGCTAATGTGACTGCGTGCCGTTCAGGAGGCTCCCATGTCCAACAGTAACCAGACATGAAGCCGACATGTTCAGGTGGCGTAACATTAATGGAAAGCTTTGTTAGAAGTTAAACCCCCGAAGTCTGAAATCATGTTTTTGTGATTGTCATCAGTACTTTAGAGTTTAAAGGTGAAAATGTCCAGCCATGTTGCCTGCGTATTTTGCTCTTGTGGGGTTTTAAAGAATCTCATGTTAACATAGTAAAAAAAAATTCTTAGAGCTGTAGGTTAAAGCACACATTACTGACACAGGAGTAAACACTGGTGAGGATGATGGATTTAGATGTCTTTACATGTCTGCATGACGCGTTTTAATAGTGTTTAAACAACAATCAAGCTCTATTCCCCAGAGGAATAAGAGTTACCAGGTCTTGGATGCACACATAACACTTGATATGGATATATACAAAGATATGGAGGCTCACCACCAGTTTTTCTGTACGCCAACTTGAACCAGTACCACCACAACTTACACTTAAGTTTTTGTATGAATTAGAGGTACTGGGAGGCAGATTTTTAACCTGAACACAAGCACTGTTTCCATTTTAATGCTAAGCTAAGGCTAACTGGGTGCTTCATGTACAGACATACTGATTGTGATGTTGATTTTCTCATCTAACTCTTGCAACAAAGCAGTGTCTGTTTCTCAAAATGTCAAACTACTCCTTTCATTGCAAGTAATGTTAAGTAACCAGCAAAGTTACTAGTGAGTTCAGGTGTCAAATGAAAGCATTTAGTGCAGTAAAATATGTTTTTGTTTATATTTAAGTAAATTGCTTGAATGCTTAGTTATTTTCCAGTGTTTTAGAGCCACCAACACACCAGAATGCAGCACAAGCAGCTCTTCACTTATTAAACTGCTGATAGGACGCTGCACCCCAGTGTTCACTGCTTTGGATGAGCGGTACACTTGGAAATGGATTTCTGCAGTGAAGTAATGTGGCTTGCTTTCATCGCAGGTTGTGGAGAAGTGGTTCCATGACAACACGTACACTCTGGAGGCAGCTGCTGTCACTGGAGCTTCCATTTCTCTGATGATCAAAGTGGTTTTATTCTGGGGCCTTATCAGACTGGTTCACAGCTTTGGACAAGGCCTGAGAGAGAGAAGTGAGTACACTGACGTCACTGCATCTCTGTTTCTGGGTTTCAGTCTCTCAGAAGTAACTCTAATTTCCATGACACTGTGTGTTCGCCACTTTATAAAAATCTTGAACTAATTTCCTTGTTAAAAATATCCCAGATTCTAAGATTATTTCCTGAATCTGTAGACTGTGAGTGTTTTTATGTTGGCAAAAAAAGAAATGAAAACACCAAAATGCTGCTGTTAACCTGACATTCTGTTGTTGTTGTTTTACAGTGTTTGCATCCAGCTAGTCTTGAACCATGAGGTCACAGCTGCATGCCGAGTGCCTGATAACAGCATTAAGAAACTTTAACACTAGTGCTGACCACGGAGCTCCGATTTCCTTTCAGCACTAACCCCACCCAAACGATCACTCTACATTTTCTTTTACATCTTTTTTTTTTTTTAGCCAAATGTTTTATTGACTGTCTAGATTTTAGTTTGACTCTGGCCTGTTTGCAGAATGTTCTGTAAATCAGCTCCTCATTTACACCTGGTTTCAGCATCGATCTGTATCTGAGGACATTGTGTGGATAATGATACCTGATCCACGGCTCTTTGCGTTTCCACCTGCTATTAAAATGCATTGTCTTTACTGTACGCACTGTTTATTATCAGTGCAAGGGGAAAGTTAGTAGCTGCTGATTTGTCTCATCCCAGGTAGCAGTGCTGCTGTTTGGACTCAAACAAACATGGCCACTGCTACCTGCAAGTTTTCTCAGACTTTTTTGAATAAATTCCTTGCTTCAGAATGTGGTCACACTGCTCAGATTTACACCAGCCTGAGATGTGATCACAGTGGGAACCTGACCAAACCCAAATGTGGTCTGACTGATGTGATCGCATTCCAATTTCAGTGTGTATTTACATCTGACCTTAACATGTGCTTTCCCTTGTGGAGATCATTTATACAGATACAGATCACACTTTAAGACCAGGTTTAGAAAATATAATTCCATAAATTTCCATCTAAAGCTACAGGAAACATGTCTTCTTACACTGGGTTAATAAGGACTCTGATACACACTGTAATATCTAAATCCAGCAGAAATCCATTTATAATGTAACTTTTTTATCTCAAAGAGTCATTTCTGTTTGTTGCATGTAAATAATATTCAGAGTTTACTGACTTAAAGTGTTCTTTTTTAAATTTGTAACTGTCTAAATTAAATCATGTGCTCCGTAGACGACTACTACTTTGGGCAACACTGGACTATTTTCATTAACAGATGTCTTTTACTTAACTTTACGCTGCACCTTAATGCACTCAAGTGTTTTTTCATCCTAAGTTCTTAATAAAATGTTAAAAGAAGATTGATGCTTTGGTTCATTATTTTAAAAAAAAGTGGCTTCTCTGTGCCGGACCTCATAGCTGGAGTTCCTTCAGGCACCGTTTTCCTCACTTCCATCCACCACGTTCCCACGATTCATAGCAAACGTGTGACTCAGTTTGACCAGACAGGAGGACACACACTTCCTGGTTAAACGTTCGGTTTATTAAAGTGGTTTGCGGAAAATATTCATATTAGAAACATTAACAAACTTAATGATACAAAAGTTAGAGTTACAGAGTTCTCAGAGTTACAAAAGCGAAAAGCACTTTGAGAGCTGACAATGCTGAGACGTCACGGCCTGGGTTCTCATGTAGAACAGGTCAAACCAACATTTGAAACAAACCTGCCAGCATCTTTCCTGAAAAGTAGACTACTGATGTTGTCTTGGAATGCATTTCGAATAAACTTGAATGTACAAGTACTCCACTGTACCTCTTCCTAATGACAATCAGTTAAACAGTAATTAGAATTGCTAACAGACTTTTTCTTCATAAACAAAAGGAATCAACAACTGAAGAATTTAGTAATGTAAAAAAGTACCAAATAGATTTATTTTCATTAATAATACATTGTAAACCAGTTAATAAACATGTGGACTTTACAAAATACATCTTATACAAGCATTACATTTATATACATACTCAAGGGTTAAAGGAATGATTGCCTTTTAGAGCTCGGCCTGTTCTGCTGAGTGACGCCGCTGTTCTTCTTTTCACCCTGACACAATCTGCAGAGCCAAATTCTACATTATCATCTGTACACTAGATCCAAACTGAAGTGTTGGGTAGGCCACCTTAAAGTGTTCAACGAAGGCTGCACAGCGGCAGACTTGTCACAACCGACTGGAAGTCTGTCATAATTCCTCCACATTTCCACACAGAACAGTGAACCACCCACAGACATTGGTCTAAAAAATACATTTTAAAAAGTTCAGCTATGGCTTTAAAGGACATTTTAAAAAGCAGACACAAAAAATAAAGACATCTGAACGGCGGTCTCTGCCTGGAATGAATACCACCTATTAGCGTTCACTCACCAGCTGAACATAGAGATATAATGCAACATTAAATAGATTCAATCAAGTGTCATGTGCTGCTGATGGGTAAGACAGTCAACATAGGGTTACACTGCACACAATACAGATATGTGCAAGTGTATGATAAAAAATGTGACAAACATGATGTAAACCTTGAAAAATAAGATTTCTCTATATTAATAATACCAGTGTTTAAGGCACAATCTGTGCAGTTGGGTCACGGTTGCCAAGGAGACGTACTATAAATCTGCTCTTCCCTTGAATGCACCTCAAATCTGTGGAACACATTCGTTGATGGCATGACAGCGTTTTTCCCGCCCTGTTTAACTGAATTTGGAGCGTCTGATTTGACAGGTTGCTTTTCTTTCATGTAATTTTTTCTTAATAGTGCAACTCGGCCTTGACCTCTACTGAGAAAACAGGCTCGTGCTGTTTAGGAAGTAGCAGTTGTGTCCCTGCCGTCTGACTCAAGGATTCAAAAGTGCTACAACAGACCTGATAACGCCCATCGAGAGTCCTGCAGTAACTGCCACTGCACGTTTTGGTTCAAGATCGACACGAGTGTTGTACTTCCTTTTGACTACTAGTCAAAACATCTTTCTCTGCAAGCTGCCTCTTGACCTCAAAGGGACAGTTTTCACAGCAGACAGATCCTGCACCAATAGGGGGCCAAACTCCATTCAAAAATCCAACATGTTAATGAGCCAACACGTAACGTAGAACCTGGGGGGGGGGGGGGGCTTCGTTCTTCTAACATGTAAACTTAGTCTGGTCCCTCGTGTGAGCTGGTTCTCTGACTAGCATGAGTAAGATTGGCTCAACTTTAGACTGGGTTTCTATGGAGACCAAAGTGTCCCATGTCTTCTGAATTAATTTTAAATTATTAAAATTCAACTCATTTTTTAGGAAAAGTTATTTAAGAATCTCATTAGTATTTGACAATGTAGTAGTGACCATTCTCTGCTACCACACCTTTCAGCCAATCACGTCTTCAGCAGACTCAACGACTGCTGGCAGCCGACACCCAGCTAAAAACAACCACAATATTTAACTTGATTTTATAATGCTAGGGTTTTATAACTCGCCTCTTATTACCTCACATTTCTTCCACTAAAATGCAACACTGACGACTGCAACCGGAGCATTTTTTTGGATCAACAGCAAAATTACTCTGTGGGATCATTTGAATCCATGTGAAGGGCAACATTATGACAACAGACGTTTTGAAATAGAGTTTGGTTCTACCTTCTATCTATAAAAATTAAAATGGCACAGAGCATGGTCAAGCTAAAATGATGACTTCAGAGTCCTGGAGACCTCGGAGAAGATCTTGTAGCCTCAGAACTCCTCATCCTCTGAGCTGAGGTAGTTCTGCTTCTTCCTCACGTTCCAGTGCAAACACTGGGCCAGGCTCTCGAACCAGTCGTTGACCGGGTCCCGGAAACAGATGGAGGGAACGGGGAAGCAGGAAGTGGTGATGGTAATACTGGAACAGGGTTGGAAAAAAAAAAACATCAGATAAGGTTTTTTCTCATGAAAGCTGAAGGCAGAGTAATGAAAGAAAAGCCCAGGTATTTGCAATCTTCGAACAAAAGGAGGTGTTGACATCATATGCAGCAACATGACTTCCTTGTGATGAAACACTGGCAGCTCATTTCAAGAACCAGGAAGGTGATTATGTCTGGACGAGTTACATAAAGAAAGAAGCTGGATGGGGCTCGGTGGACACTCATGGCCTAAAGCCTACTAAGCAGGTTGACGAGGTTACATAACAAAGCCTGTAAGTGTTGAGGCAGCCGATGAGGGAGTTACTTATCCATTACTCAGTCTGCAGGCTTTGTTTCACCTTTGTCGTCTCTGTGTTTGCGTGGCCTGACTGTGACGAGCAGCTTGGTATGTGGACTAACCTGTCTCCATGGCAGATCTCTTGTCTCTTTCTTCCATCAAATGATACCCAGGCTGTGTTTCTAGCGTCACGTGACAGCATTATCTGAGGAGCGACAAGGAAAGAATGTGGAGAAGTCACACAGGGAACATGGTTTTGTTTATACAGCTCAGACAAAACATGTTTATTTTGCCCTTAGTGGTTAATTCAAATGAGATTTACACATTGTTAAATCAACCTGTACTGAACTTAACATGATACTGTAGTTTTTTCCCAGTCTGTAGAGCTTTCCTGGCTCTCTTTAACCCCCTAAACCTTAAAACCTGCGAAAGGCATGTTATTAATAAAAAGAAAATGCCAAAATTTACACCATTTATCAAAACAAGATACTGTAAATACAAAAAAAACACTTAAGTTTTCAACTTTTCAGTGGTCCTTGAACTATTTGTCTGTGATGGTTTTTATGTGCATTTGGTAAATGGATTGACAACATACTGAAGAAAATCTGTTCCTTTTTTAACATTTAAATTACAATAAAGGACTATGGAGTATTTACTAAAAAGTTCTATTACAGCAGATGTTTATCTGATAATGCAGTAGCTAAATTTAAGGATGTGATTCCGTCTTTATTTACTTCAGTGCCAACACAATAGAGAGCAGCTCCTCTAGTGTTAGTCCCATACAGATGGATAGTCTGGTTGATGGTACAGCAGCTTTACTGCTGACATCATTGATTCTGTTGCCCCTCTGAAAAGAAGCCAATAAGTTAGAATAAAACAGCTCCATGGTTTAATGAACAACTGCACATCTTAAAGCAGAGTTCAAGGAGACTGGAAAGGCAATGGTGTTCTACAGACTCAGAAAAGTTTCATCTAGCCTGGAAAGATAGTTTTATGGCATATAAAAAGCGATTTGTATGACAATAACTGTCTATTATTCATGTTCAGTTGAGGAAAACAGAAACAAACAAAACCCCAGGTTTTTGTTCAGCTCTGTAGCCAGGCTGACAAAGAGTCACAGCTCTGTGGAGCCTTGTGTTCCTTTAGATCTCAGTAGTGAAGATTTCATGACCTTCTTCACTAATAAAGTTTTGAATATTAGACAATAAATCCTGAACATGTCTTTAGGAGCAGCAGCTCTGGAAGCATCCATGGGACCAGATTTATGCTTGGACTGCCTCTCTGCTGTAAATCTGTCAGAGCTCATATCAATAGTAAACTCCTCTAAACCAGCAACATGTTCGCTAGATCCCATCCCCACTAGATTATTCAAGGACATATTTCCTTTAATTAACAATGCTGTTTTAAATATCATTAACCTCTCTTTACTAACAGGCTATGTACCACAGGCTTTTACAGTTGCTGTAATAAAGCCACTTCTCAAAAAGCCTACTCTGGATCCAGGTGTTTTAGCCAACTATAGGCCCATATCCAATCTCCCATTCATCTCTAAAGTTCTGGAAAAAGCTGTTGCTGCCAATTATGTGATTATCTACATATAAATGGTTTGTCTGAAGAGTTTCAGACTCTGTCTCAGACAGTGGACTACTTTCTATACTTGTTCTGCTGGATCTCAGTGCTGCATTTGATCCAGTTGATCATAGCATCTTATTACAGAGACTGGAACATGTTACTGGGATCAAAGGAACAGCACTAAACTGGTTTAAATCATATTTCTCCTGTATTAGCCTCTTTTCATTGGCTCCCTGTAAAATCCTGGACAGAATTTAAAATCCTGCTTCTAACATACAAAACTGTTACTGATCAAGCTTCATCACATCTTAAAGACCTTATTGTACCTCATCATCCTAACAGAGCCTTCAGTTATCAGCTCCTCTCTTATGGAATCAGCTCCCAGTTTGGGTTCAGGAGGCAGACACCCTCTCTACTTTAAGATTAGGATTAAAACTTTCCTCTTTGACAAAGCTTATAAATAGGGCTGCTCAGGATCACCTGAGCTGTCCCTTAGTTATGCTGCTATAGATTTAGACTGCTGGGGGACTCCCATGATGCACTGGGCTCTTCTCTATACTGTTACATATCACCATTACATATCACTAACTCTGTGATTCCTCCAAAGTCCTGTGTCCTGTGCTTGTTCTCTCTGTGGATGTCTCTGGATGTAGAGCTACACATCCCTGATCTGCAGCCGCTGGCCTCACCACCTGCTATCTCCTCCCCCCTCATCCCCACTCCCACCCCAAGGTCGAGGCAGATGGCCGCCTTCCCTGAGCCTGGTCCTAGGGGTTTCTTTTTGGTTCCTTCCCACCGTCGCTGACTGCTTGTTCACAGGGAATCCAACAGCAACTTTGGATTGTTGGGTTTTCTGTTCTCTGTTTATAATTTGTAAGGTCTGTACCTTACTGTGTAAAGTGCTCTGAGATGACATATGTGTTGTGAATTTGCGCTATATAAATAAAATTGAATTGAATTGAAAACCAAAAAACACACGTTTTTGTCAAACACTGAGTTCTATTGTCAGTGCAAAGCAAACCACTTCATCAAACATACCTTGAGTTCAACCCCAGCAGGCACCACGATGGGTCTGAAGGAGAGCGAGTGTGGGCAGATGGGGGTGATCATGATGGCTGGGACATTGGGATGGATCATGGAAGCTCCTGCTGCCACTGCATACGCTGTGCTGCCTGTAGGTGTAGATACTATCACACCTGAGGGGACACAGAGACATGTTGACTGTTCCACTGTGCCAAAGAAACTCCAGTACACAAGATATATTTAACTGACCCTTACAAACAGAGTAGAAGGAGCCAGAAACAAAACCACCCCTTCATTCCAAATGACTTCCTTTTTCCTTTCACTAAGAACTGCAGCCACACTTACATGTACGTACTGCTGCACGAAATATCCACACAACTAGGACACTGCCACAATACTGCGCCTTTGACCGCCTTGCCTGCAGTGTAAAATCATCTGTCTGAGCGCTCAATCGACAGTTTGGTGGACTTAAAGACCAGAAAAGCAGGCTGCCTTGCAAACTGCAAAATGAAATCAGACGCAGTCGAACGTCCTGATTGATTATCCACTATGACACAGTAAAATGTTATCTGGTCTACTTTATTTTATAGTCGTATGGATGCTGGAACACACCCCTGTTGTTTGGCAACTGTCAAAAAAACCTTGAAGAAAGAAGAAACAAACCAAACTTTATGTGGTCACTGACAAGAGAAAAACAGAGAGAAGTGTTCAAGGCTTTGTTTTCAGTCAGGCAAGTTGTAATAGTTCTTTCATGTCAGCTGGTATCTGTCATGTTTCATGCTGTCTGGAGACGAAGACAGAGAAAGAAACAGCTGATCAGTCATATGTGCTCCCTGCGTCAGAAATTATTTAGAAAATGTATTTTCAGCATCCACAAGCACATTAATTCTTTTTCAGAAAAACTCAGAAACCACATCTACCTGGCCGAATTTTGATTTTTTTTTTTGCAGAACTGAGGAGGTTATTTTTGAATTGCTAGTTTTGACTGCTTTTCTGGATGGGGATCTTTGCATTCTTTAAATATTTTGTGTCATTTTCTGCTGCCCTCTTTAGCACAAGAGCAATGCCTGAAACGTCTGTACAAAGTACACCAAGTACAACACCGCCTGGGAGGTGAAGGCCAGCCAGAGCTGCAGAGACCAAACTTTGCCCCATTCCCAGACCTTCCTGAGTGCATTAAATACAGTAGCTCTCAGTCCAGGAAGACAACACAGCACCCATCAGATGTATGTGTCAGCACACTGTGACTCCTGTTCGAAGGCTGTGGTAGAGCATGTTTAAGTATTTACCCAAACCAGTGAGTATAAACACCGTCTGCCCACTCACCATCTCCCTGTACTGTCGTAATGAGATGTCCATCTAGGAAGAGGTCGACATTGGAGAGATATGAGGACGGTCCTCTGTCCACCACCACCTCATTGAGAACCTGAAACCCACCAGACAAAAACAAACTCTCGTCATAACATGGAATTTCCAGTTTGCCTTAACCTGGTTAAGGTGTGCCTTGTTGGAGACCATTAACCTCATTCCTGCAGATGGAGCTGTCATTAATGTCAGTGTAGTGTTGTTGTTGAAAGGTTCAAAGCCTACAGGCAGCAGTGTGAAGATGGTTGAGTCATGATTATTGCACTACCTTTGGCCTATTTACAGTGAACTGAGAAGAGTTGAGCTGCACCCTGTGGCCTACTGATAAACATTTTGGAGAACCAAAGCCTATAATGCAGCAGGGCTGGTATGTCAATCACTCCATATGAAACGATGAACAGAACATGCAGTTCTACAGTTCTGCTCCTGGCAATCAAAGGGTGAATATTAATGTAGAGGTACTGAAGCGGTGTTGAAGGTGGAGGGACTACCTGATACTGCACGGCTTTGCGGCTACTTTCCACGTCTCCGTTGGTCAGGATGATGCCCTTTTCGTCCACTCTGGCTTTCTTCTCCCAGTTCTCTTTAAGCACCCGGACTTTCAAGCGACTTCGCAGGACAATGGCAGCATTACCTATACAATATATATATATATTCTTTGGTGAATTAAAACTGGAGCACAACCTCTGCTTTGTAAACCAAACAGGAATGCTCAGTTTGTGGCGGACTGACAGACAGGACACAGAAAATTCACCTTCAATAATTTGGGTGACCTGAGACTGGTAGGTGTCAAATTTGAAAGGTGTCAGAAAGCCCAGGGAACCCAGGTGGAAGGCCATAACTGGTGGAACGCTCTCCTACAAACAAACAAAGGAGGAGATCGTAGCAGTAAATGTAAAAACACACAAAAGGCTGCATTTAAAGTGCCAGAAGGAACGTCTGTCTGAATACCTGGAAGAGCGAAGATGCATACAGCAGTGTTCCATCTCCACCAAGACAGATGATAAAGTCCACACGATTGGAGATGTCATCGAGATCTGACAAATATAAAAGACAATAAATCACTTCAATCTGTTAGAAAAAAGTGATTTTTTAAGACACACTCTCCATCTAATTGCAGTAAAGGTGACTGATTTTCATACCTTCTCTAAAAGTGCAGAATTTCTTGGTAATGGCTCCGAAGTTTTCATCGCCTGATATCGCCGGGTCCTCCAGAACTTTCGTTTCCACGTAAACAATCATGTTTTTTACCTACAGCAACAGCCAAGAAGACAAAAGCTTAACAACAGCCATTTTTTAAGCGAATAATAGTTTTTTCTTCTTTCCCGCAGGTTAATGAACTCCTGTTCACTTTAAGGAGTCAAGAAGTTTAGACTCTGGTTAGTCAAATTCAACATAGGAATAGATACTTAATCAACAGCAATAGGAATCAGTTTAACAGAATGTTCAGTAGTTACTTAAATGCAAACCACCATGTAAGCACTTAAGGAAAAAGAAAGGTTTGGTCGCATTAACAATCCCCAGATGTGCTCAATCCCTGGTTCATAAACAGCCTATTATACCTTGATAGCAGAGCCCCTTCTCCCTGTCGCTCACCCTGCGGCTGCTGTACAGGTCTCCTGAGGCACGCTAGTCTGCGGCCACCTGAGCCTTCTGTCTCCCACAAACCTCTGCAGGTGGAGGCTGTGACCTGCTGGGACTGGTGGTTGTCCTTATGAGATGGGCTTTCCGGTCAATAATGATAATTCAATAATAATTAATGATCCTGCGTCCCTCACCACCATCTAAACAACACACTCCCTGCTGCCTGCCACGAGAGTGTTGTTGGTGTGTGTGGAGGCTTTCATGCACCTCCAAGTTTTACTATTTTTCTATATTTAATATGTACCGCGGGGGAGGGGGGGCACAAATGATCACTTGTGTGACTGGATAAACATTGGTTTAATTCATATGAAATCTTTTTCCTCCTGGGCTTTATTTAAATGAGTCTTTAAAACATATCAATAATTATTAAACTGAATTAAAAAAATATTTTGATAAACTTCTTAGCTTTATCACCCAGCTCCAGTCCTACCTCTAATTCCTCTCTGTGCAGCATCGAGGGAAAGGTCACGCGCCACCATATGAACACTGAAAATTTTGCCTAGTAATACTAATGACACCAGTGCAAATAGATTTTATATTCTTTCTTTTATCTGACAGGAAGAAGACAACACACACAAAAGGTTCATGTTAACCCCACCCCAGCTTCCCACCAACAAACACAACCAAGCTGCCGGTGAGTGGGATCAGTCTTGGTACACAGTCGTACCTCGGTGAGGAATATGCAGAGCTCTTTGAAAGGCTGAAGCAGACTGGCGTCTCGGATCTTCTTGATGACAAGGACACTTTTTGGTGGCTTGTTCCACGTCAGTCTCTGGCTCGCGGGGTCCTGAATGTGCCTGAACATACAAATGCAACTGTTACATCCCAAGGAAAAGACAGACTCAAATTCCTTGTAGTAAGAATTCTCCAATAAGTAAATAAAAAAATGACATGGTTGAAAAACAACAGAATTTTAAATTAGTCAAGATTTGGGATGTGAGCCTCGTATCTTAGCTGATATAAGATCTGTTAACTGACTGAAGATTCCTAATGTTTATCGTCACCAGGATTGCTTAGTACCTATCCAATTAGAGGCATCAGCTTACAGTTTACCACTGTTTCCACACACTTCTGACCCCACATGCTGAGTGCAGGGACGTCACCTTCACTTAACTCCTGACAGTGTTCGCAAAAGACAAAACTATGAGACAGACAAGATAAAAAAAAATAGTTAGAGTGGTGTATTGGGAGGAAAACTTCAGCCGAAACTGATTTAAAAACCGGCTCTTAAAAAAGTACATGATGGTAAGTGAACAGCCACAGATTGTGAAGATGTTCTCAGGAAAAACACGATAAAAAGGTGACAGAAGAAGGAGCATGAAATTCTGATTTTCTCGTTTGCTCCAACAGGAAACAAGAGGTTCAATTCAAAGATTATCCTCCAATACCAACAAAGTCTGTTGACTCAGGTTAGTTATGGATGTCATTAGTTGCAGTTCTGCCATACATATTAGGAAATTAATGACTGTACGGTAGCATGACGATTTGCTTATACAAGAATTCATTCTTGTAATTCTTAGATTTCTAAGAATTCAGTTTTGAAACAGCTGTATTAGATTCAGCCCCTGTACACTGGTGGGGACGGTGTGGAGAGGGTCTCCAACTTCCGCTTCCTGGGCGTGCTCATCAAAGACAACTTGACCTGGAGCGCCAACACGAGAGACGTCACCAAAAAGGCACAGACTACTTTCTGAGAACTCTCAGGAACAACAACCTCTCTCAGAAACTGCTTGTGTCCTTTTATCAGTGCTCAACCGACAGCATTCTAACGTACAGCATTCATCGTCACACTGCATGTGGTTTTCCAGCTGCACTGCAACAGACAGGAAGGCGCTTCAAAGAGTCGTCACCATGGCCCAGAGGACCACCGGCTGACTCCTCCCACTGCCTCACGAGTCCATTCTTTGGTCATTCACACTTTGAAATGCCTCCCTCTGGCAGACGTTTCAGGACGTTAAAGACCAGAAAAAAACAGACTAAAGAACGCTTTTTTATGCAAGAGCCATAATTGCTCTAAACAGCATCAAACATTAACACATTTTAGTTCTCAGTTACACTCCAGAGATTGTTCATGACGTAGAATAAAACTATTTGTTTATTTATTTATTAACACACTACGTGACTGAGATATACCAGTGCTTCATGACAGTAGAGTAGATCCAAGGTGGCGGGGTATTCAGATCTCAAAATTATTATGTGGATACCATCACAACGACCAAATATTTGGATATTCTGGTCGTACTACATGCGCAGTGACAGTAAAGACATTCTATTCTATTCTATAATCCTAATATATAATTTGATTTACAACAGTTGCAAACATAGTTTTGTCTTTGTCACTTTTGTGTAACAAATTTCAAAATGCCGCAGTACTAATGTGCTACTACACATCTCCTTAGTCCCTCGACTGAACCTTCAAATGAAAACTCAGTAACAAAAAGTGGCAATGAAAATTTTAAGGTTTGTGTAATTGATTTACAGATAAACCATAGAAATGTTGTTGCATGATCAATATGTCAACTGTACTGGCAGGCAGAGTTACTTCGATACAGTCTTGACAACAACTTGCTCTGTTGCAGAAGAACTTCCTACAGTGCATATACGGTGACTTTTACGCTAATCAAACGCTGAGAAAGAGCAGTTTCAAGCTTTGTTACAATCTGCTGTATAAATCACTGAGACTAGATGAGAGAATGAGGAAATCATTGGCAATCTACATCTGCTCAGTGGAACTTCTCTATTTCATCTCATCAGAAAACATGAATAAATATTTGTCAATAATTTGTCAATTAGACTGTGTGAACGCTTCCCACCCACAGTGCTGGGGGTTATCCTCTATGATTGCTGTTAATACTAAGCACAATAAGTGACTACATGTCCTGAAACATCTGAATGCATAAAGATACGGTTGAAATCATTAATCATTAATGCAGGTAACTAAATGATTAATTCCCTAACACAGTGATAGGAATGATACACACTGCCGGAGGAGACTGTCAGTCATGCAGGTCGCGGTATATCTTAGTGCTAAAATGGAGGCAACTGGACTTGCTTGAGTTTCTGGTCAGGGGACTCATCCCCCAGTCAGCCAGAACGGAAAACGCCTTTAAGGTTAGAGGTGAAACGTCTTCAAGACTCTCAGGCAAGTCTGGTTACCTTTGTTTCAGCACATAAATACATCACACATATTATACCACCTAATGTGAACTCATTATTGGAGGTGTGGGCAATCAAGTCTCTACATACTATAATCTAACCAGTTATGGCCCCACCTCATGTATTCACGTCATTCACTTCTGTGCTTCCATTACGCTTTAACACTGATTTACTTTACTGAGCGTTTTCTGGGATTGTAACTCTACTAATAGAATGCAGCAATGTGTCAGCACCAACTGCACATGTGGCCTACCATCTACTATGGTAGTCAGTGTAAGTCCTACAATACAGCCGACTCTGTTCATAAAAACACAGCGATTGCACACTCACCCTGACAGTCTATGTGATTACTTAAAGCTGCCACAGTACACTTGAACCTGCTACTGCACTTCTTCTGAATGACGTGACAACACACTGACAGAGACCACATAGGCTTTCTCTCCACCTGAACATCCTCATAGGAGAACATATTATATTCTCTAAAATCAGCTGCTGAGGAGTTCATTTCGGAATAAAAACTTCCCCTTACACTGAACACAGTGCACACACCCAACATGCCAACAAATAACATAAGAAGGCAGCGCCATTATGACATATCCAGTTCCTGTTTCTTTCAACAAAAGACACCAAACAGCCTAATGTAATTAAACACAGTTTAAATAAGGCAGTAATGGCTGGTAGACCAGTCAAATATACTAAAACATCCCCAAAATGAACTGAATCTGAGTGACCCAAACATGAACAGGTGCACACATCTGACACTCAAACTGTGCAGACCTGGTTTCAAACACAATCACATGAAACAAAGCAAAACTTCATTAGCATTTGAAAAAGCGACGAGCTGTGATCTATTCATGAACATTTTTTCATCTGACCACTCAAAGCATCCACACCCCGACCTTTCCCTTTCATTCAACAACCCTGTGCTGTCCCAACCACAGGGCCATGCTGTTACAACAACCGGCCTGTGATAACATGCAATCACTAGCACTTTTAAAACGTTGATATGGCATAACTAAACCTTGATATCACACCGGCCTCCAACAACACCTAACCTTGGACACTCGGGACAAATATATATTTGAGTTCTATGTTCCATTTTCTTGGAAAAAAAAAACCAACAACACAAACCCTAATTCTCTGCTTTATCTAAACCTGTGAAGCACAGCTCTGTTGTTACATCAGTTAAACATTACCATCAGCTCACTGCAGTGAAGCCCTCTGAACATATGGCTGCATGGTAATACTTCACCTATCAAACATATTCTCTCTGTTGATACAAAGACAGGGAATATGCTAGAAGGTCCTCTCACCATTTCCAGACTCTGTTCTCGCTGTGGCTCCCAGAAGCCTCCTGCAGTACATATGAGTTGATCTTCATGGCTGTCCACATGTAACAAGGATGCTGCGTCAGGCTGACTCAGCTGGAGAACGGGACTCTGTCCTGGTGACCCGCTCTGACAAAACAACTCATTCCGTCTCTAACAACTTCCTCGAATGCTACACATTATAGAGCAGCTTTAGCAACAGAGTCACTTCACTTCTTGCGGTCAAGCTGTGAGTCAGCCACAGGCTGTCTGAGAGCCTCTCCATGCGCTGTGGTCGGGCCCCGGGATCAGCTAACAACCCCTCCAGCTGGATTCACTGTGGCTATATTTGTCCCAGCGAGGACTTAACACTAAACCTTCCTGGTGCATTCTGCTGCTGAATTAAAGCTCTCACTCATCTTAAGGTTGACTTCATCTCAGTCCCCGCCCACTCTGCTGTGCTGAACCCGCCCATTTCAGGGAAGGGCTGTCCTTGTTTGACAGGTATGATTCACTGAAACACAACACTGGAACAACACCGGCACAGCTGCTCCTAAAACTAGTATATGCACTGTAATGACAGGTATTTTACCAGCAAGTATAGCAATTAACAAAGCATGAATAGATATCACTTTTTTAAGGTTTATCTTTCAGTACATCAAAAAAAGACACCTGTCAGTTATACAACAGAAACAATAAAATACTGTGTGCAAATGATGCAATATAATTCTGTGTTATGGGAATAAATCAGGATGTACTTCAGCTTCCTGATATCTCATTACAGTAAGAAAACAGACTCAAACACAGCCAGTTCTGTTAAGCAACTATTTCTGAAGACAATCTTCCTTACTGGCAGTCTTTGTAAGGGAACATTCATTCTAACTCCAACTTATCACGCATTAAAATAAAATAGGCCATGTGAAACAAATAAGGTGTGGTCTCCAAATGCAGTCCAGAAAAGCTGCGATATTCTGACGTTACATTCTTGAACATTCAGGAAAGCCTGAAGTGGAACCAGTCTTTTAGCTGTTTGATGAATAGCACCCTCTTGTCCATGGATCAGACTGTAAGTTACTTTTTATTCTTGCCAAGCAATTATGTCGAAAATACTGTCACACGTAGCCATGACAGCGACTGTTGTTCCGTTATTGGGTTCTTGTTTATTCATTTTATAATGACTGTTTAGTGCATTTACCATCTTTCTACTGTGTTTTTCTATTATGTTTTGTATGTTCATGTTTATTGTGTGAAGCACTTTAAAACTTGCTACGTCAATGAAGACATTATTAAATATGTCCAGATGTAATCAAAGTCACTGGTTTTGTTAAAACTCTGCAATCAGGAGTAAAACACTTAATGAACTGGACAGAAGATCTTCAACAAGTCCCATGGCTTGAATCTGATTTATTTTATCGCAAATAGACACAGATAGGTATGAGATTAGCATTCAGTCTACTGTTAATGTGTGCTCAAACTGACATTACTACATGTGGAGTTAGTTTTACAGTCTGGTGCTTGACAACCGTTGCCACCGCTCTTGTTTCTGAAGAAGATGAAATAAACAAGACAAAATGTGGAACAAGCCAACATGGCTGCCCTTTATGACAGCTCCTTGGGTGGTTTTCATTTCAGGCTGTGCTTAGGGTGTCGGAGATGAATGCGACGACGGGTGAACATCCTTTTCGCAGTGAAAAACAACGTGTCCATCAAGCCTGAGCAGTGTCACAACCACTCCCTTCCACCGAGGATCACGTAAGTGGTGTGTTTCTAGTTTAGAAGGCCTAAATGGTGGCTAGTTTACTTTTAAACCACCTTTTCCACTGCCTCATGCACTAAAGCACAATGGCTACTGCCCAAAGTGACAGCACATATAAAATGTACAAATATATTTGAAAACAGAATATGTGGAACGAGGCCTGAAGGTACCACAGTCTGGCCTTTATTTGGAACAAAGATAGCCTGGTTTTGCTACTTTTAACCTGTCTAGCCGCTTTGAAGAAGCTAATCCTTCAAATACAGCAGCCTGAAATAATCAGCGCTGGAAAACACTTACGTGACCGGGAGAGTCAACAGGTCAACAACAGTTTTGACGCCAAGAGTGTTTCATAACTCTGACATGACAGAACTTTGTTATCTTTGACACAATCAAATACAATAGCTGTACAACAATGGAAGACCTACGTACCTTTGTGAAGTCATCAACCTGTGTCAATTGTGTGTCAGAGTGATGGAAATATGACTGTGTATGTATGAAGATGTGTTGGAGAACTGCAGTGCGTTACATACTTAACCAAGACATGTTACATTTCTACTTGCATAGTACTGCATCTAGAGGCTTACAACTGTATTAAATGAACCAATGTCTTTCTTACATTTTCTCAAAAGCTGAATGTTAGAAGCTTTATAAAGGTACTGTTTATTGCACAGCTGTTGTATTTGATTACGTCTTATGTGATGGACAGAGCCCTGGAAATACCTAGTAAGGTTACATCATCAAAATACAACATTAAAATATTTCCTAATGTCTGTAGAGATTCAGAGACGTAACACACCGAGAAAAGAGTAATATCCTAAATGTAGTGAAAATCCTTCTCCTTACATACAATCGATTGTGTCTCGAGCAGAGCTGGAAATGCTTATTCATGCCTTTGTTTCTTCCCAGCTTGACTATTGTAATTCCCTTTTTCCTGCTTAAATAAATCCTCACTTCATCGTTAGTTCAAAATGCTGCAGCCAGGTTGCTAACTAGGTCTAGCAGGACCACTCACATCACTCCAATTTTACACACCCTACATTGGCTTCCAATCAAATATCGAATTCAATTTCAAATCCTTGTTCTTGTTTACAAAGCCCTACATGGACAGGCACCTGATTATATCATTGATCTGCTTCAACCCTACATTCCATGTAGATCTCTCAGGTCCTCAGTTCAGAGTTTTCTAGTAGTCCCTTGGGTCCGTTTAAAAATAAAGGTGACCGTGCTTTCGAAGTTGTGGCACCAACCTTTGTTTTTTGTTTTACTATTGTGAAACACTTTGTGACCTTGTGCTGTGAAAGGTGCTATATAAATAAATCTTACTTACTTACTTATAAAGTTGATCATCCAGCTCTATAATATGTCAAAGGCCTCAAAGATTTGTTTTATTGTGCATCCTATTCCAACAGAGCGCTCAGATTGCAGGCTGACCTGTGGTTCCCAGAGTATCCAAAACTGGAACTGGAGGCAGAGCCTTCTCCTGTTAAACCAACTTTCACTATTAGACTTAAAACTTCCATTTCTAAGAAGGTGCTGCCCAACGTTCTGGGGCTAAAGGCCAAGCCTTCTCTTGGACTTCCCATAATGCACTTCTCCTCTACTCTTCTCTATACATTTATATGTCACTGTTTCATGTAATTAACTGTGTGTCTCCTTTCTCTCCCACAGTTTGTGCTTTGTCATCTCTGTTTTCTCTCCCCATACCTTTCCTCAGGTGTCTCTGGCTCTGGAGCTGCATCTCTCTGATTTGTGGGTGTCAGTGCCGCCAACAGTGTTTATTATTTCTCAGTGCTCATCTTTTCTCCCTTCCTTCTCCTCTCACCCCAGCTGGTCGAGGCAGACAGCCACCCTCCCCGAGTCTGGTTCTGCCTGAAGTTTCTTCCAGTTAAAAGGGAATATACTTACTTATAATTTCAGACGAATACTTGTCGGAGATGTTTCTTTACCTATTACAGTTATTTGTCTGAAAAAAGAAACCCAAGTATAATATTCAGAACAAGAAGACAAAATGAACTTGAAAGGGAGGGAGTCTTTCTTCCCCATTGTCAGGGGCTTTCTCTCCGTAACACTGTACGATCCTGACGTTAGAATGAAGTACTCTAACATGTCTCATGATTAGGTTTAATATAAACAAATCAGAAATGACGTGAATAGCCAGGATTTTTCTCTACCCCATGATAGTGAGAAAGTTACGTAATGTGACACAGTGTTCATTTCTCATTTCTCTGAACTGCAGCATGTTAGACTTATTTAACATGGCCATGAGGTTAAAAATGTCAATGTTCTGCTGTAATGTGAGGGGACAAATAAACAGTTGTACACCGTAACATTACAGTCATCATATTTACTACCCGCTAGCACACACAAACAACAGCACACATCCTTCATATCTTCTGTCACCAGGCTCCTTCACACATCTTCCTTTCTTGCTTGTTTCAGTATTTATATCAGAACAGTGCTTTTTAAATACATTAATCTGAGACGTAAACACATTTTTGAACAAAATCGTTCTCGAATGTTAGATTTTGTTCAACATGCAGCTGAATGTACACTCATTAATGTCTAAACATTCACACAATGTAACCCAGAAATCTGTGGAGCCAAACCGTGGGAAACTTTTGACTAGTCAAATCAGTCGGCTGACCTCAAACTACCGGAGCATGTTTGACTTGCTGAGGACCAGACTGAAAGAAAACAGCCCCACAAACCTGCAACTGTACGTTTGTGATACCTACTGCACTGTGTCTCTTGAATACTAACAGGCATACAAAGTTTTCCAGTACTGACAGTTGGCAATATATGCCAGTTTTGATTAAACAATCTTGTTTACTTGTTTTGAATCAGACGTTAGGTGATAACTACTTGATCGTGCATTTAATTCAATGTGAAGTCAGCGTGGAATGTAGGACAGAGTGCGCTGATATGGCTGGCTTTAAATCTCCTTGGCACTCCAATGCATTTCATCTGCGGGTGTGTTTAGGGTGTCGCTAACCTTTGCGACGATGAGTGGGCATATTTTCAGTCCTTGTACTTGGGCAGTATCACGCAGCATGTGAAATTCAGTTTACATCCCACAGATGCATTTGACAGGTGCAAAATAATGACAGCGGATGCAGTGACGTCCTGTGTGAGCAAGTTTAAACATCTTTATTAGTAGTAGATGCATAATAAACACCCACCAAGCACCATTTAAACCCACAGAACCCAAGGTCTAGAAAGACTCTGACTCTATCATGATGTGAATTAAATGAAATGTTGGTTTAACAATAAAGAACCTGTGTTAGTGCAACCATGAAGCACAGCTTTGCTTTTAGTTTGTCCCTGAAATGAAAGTTAAAAATTAAATATACATATTGAGATATGCTGTTTTTTTTTCTGACATGGAAGTTACACAACAGGGTATTGAGACATTTAAACAGACTGGGCTTCCAGATTCTCATAAACAGACAGTTTTGGAGAAGTATACAGTAAAGATTTCTACGCTGTATTTACCAGTCATGCAGTAAATATGCAGGGGAGAATGGGTTTCATTCCATTTGCTACTTTCAGAAACAAGTAATTGCCCCATGATGCTCAGCAGTGTGGTCATTATTCTTACAGACAAAAGTAAAAGTGGGTTTCGGTGTTTGCTTATGAACACTGGTATTCTCTATATAGTTTGGTTTAAATCACTCAGCTGCAGGCCAATATGGTTAGCTGGTGTCAGAGGTGTTCTGGTTAGTTAGTGCATGCATGGTGTTCTGTCACGACCTCTGCTGTGTGTTCAGTTACTGTATGTTAAAGGTTCCCTCCAGCCATGTGTGAAGACATTTGCAATGACTCTGCTTTGAACAATTAACCCTGTGAACCCCCAGCAGCTTCTGGATGTTTTTGCTGCACCTCAATGGAAACAGCACAACCGTGACTAAAAGATGAGAGAACACATACGTGTCTTCCACGCAGCGTAACAGATTTATAATGCCATAAATCATAAAGAAACTAAAGTTTAACTTCTTTGATTGTTTTCCAAAAAAAACAAACAAACAATAAAAACAAAACCTGGTCTTCTATCTGCTCTTTAGTTCAGTGCCCAGTTCAGCTAAAAAGTCTCTGAATATTTGCTACATGGCTGCTGGTTTCAGCTGAGTCAGTGGCGTCATGGTTGTAAATCTATAAAGTGCAAATCACAGTGTGTATTAATGGGAGCTGGCAGTTGGAGTGGCACGTGTGAAAAGTAAGTTATCGCCCTCAAGTTGGAGCCACTGTAAAGTGTATACTGACAGACGTGAATACTGTTATTAGCCATAAAGTGTCCAAAAGTGTCCAAAGTGACAGTTATCCAAATGTTGTGTACTAATTTAAAGGACACATGCATTGTTTAAGCAGTGTCTCTCTGCCTCTCCTCATGCCTGCAGAGTTGGTCCAGAGAGTAAAGGCTAGTTAGCAGCCATGAGCCAAGCTAAGGTAAAGACACTTGACCTCAAACCAGAGGTCATCTGGAGCCGTGGATCCGGAAAGGTATGCTTATAATAACTTCACTGAAGAGTCAGGTCTCATAGATTGCCAGCAGTATGCTGAGAACAGATCGACTAAAAGGAGGGACTGTTCACGGACGGGTACTTTCTCAATGTGTTTGTCAAACAGAAAGAGAAAGAGAGCAAAAGGATGGACACAGCTCTACAGTGAAAGAAGGTTTCTCTCTCTCTCTGTGTGCCGGACATGTTCTGAAAAGATCTCTTTGGAAGTTTTATGACACATTAGACTGATTAGACACATTAGACTCTGAATATCTGGCAGCATCTGGATGGAATGTTTGAAATTAAAAAATGTTAGTCCATAACTCAATCTGATCACAAAGGCATCAGGGACACTAGCGACAGCGCTCCTCTGCTGTAAAGCTCCTACTGGACTAGCAAGATCTAACGGCAACAGCAGCAAGTATTTTCATGGTTTTTTGGTAATACACAGATTAAAGTCTGACTGCTATTCAAATTTGTACCCGACTCGTGACTACAAACACTCCTTATGATGTAATTAAGAAAAAAAAACAGACTTACATTACTGCGTGTGGATTCTGCAGCATGCATGCCTTCGGGCCGAATGTGGTCACAGGGCTTGGTCCATGAAGTGACTGAGTCCTCCTGACAGAGAGGATGATACATACAGTTTTAAGGAACCTTTACAAGTATGCAAATGATGGCAAGCTATTTTTTAACTGTGTAAAAAGTGAAACGGGCCACTGCACAGCTCACTGAGTTAGGGTGTTATCACATAGGCACAGGTCGCCAGCAGTAGTCGTGAGTTCAAGTCCAGCTCACAACCCTTTGCTGCATGTCTCTACCCCCCTTTCATCCTGTCTCTCCCACTATCGTTTAAAATTGAAAAACTTCCCTCAAAAAATATTTAAAAAGTGTGAACGTTCTATTTTGTTTCAGTTGCAACATACACAGTGCAGAAGGCTAACTACATGACCTCTTCTTAGGGCAAAAGAGCATTGTGCATACAAGTTCTTCTACTGCCCTGAGTGTGTTCCACTTCTCATTGACAGGACAGTCTAGGCTGAGAAGAACAGCCAGTGCTATACATCCCTGTTTGGACATGAAGGTCTCTAAAATTCCAAAATTACTGAAGGCATCTTTATGTCAAAATTCTCAGCAAATAAATTCAACTTTTCATTTCTTTTTTTTAAGAAAAAGGAGAAGTGATACATGTTGTGCTTGAGACATTTAGAAACAGAACTTGAGGATTTTCACTATTTAAATGACCATCGGGTAACATCAGATCATTCTGTACACTATGGCTCATTTTTTGTGGTCACCCACCTGTGACAAAACACTACACCGTCTAATAAATGATATCAGATTAGGACATGCTAAATGCTCCCTGTGATCTTTGATGTCGAACAGTGGATCTGGCATTTACACTGTGTCAAGACCTTCCACAACCCTTAGAAAATGGTAATAATGCCTTGTGAAACACCTGAAAAACAAATACCTTTATCTATCATAGCTGCAGTGCAGATACCATATCGGTAGAGGTTGAAAGAAAGCCCAACAGTTTTAACGACCATTAACATTCACAGAGCAGATATTTTTATCCTCTCTGAAGCTCATGACCAAAGACGAAGCTGCTCTCATAACAGTGGAAGAATTTGACAAACTGTGTCTGTATTGGGCTTTGTTAAAACAACGTGACTGTAGTTCGTGACTGCTTAGCAGCTCTTAAAGCTGCAGTAATCTATATTTTCATATTAACACTGAAAGAAACGGATAGGTGTAATGTGAAATAATTGCTCATAGTGAAAAACACAGAGAGTCATCACCACCCGAGCAGCTGTCCAGAGTTTGTTTATCTCATTTAGTTCATGTTTTTTCAGGAAGCCAGAAAAGGGATTGGTATAATGATGACAGTAGGTAACAGGTTTTAGTGATAACACTTGGAACAACCTTATAAAGCACAACAGCGCTAAGCCGTGTATCTGTCAGCCTGTGTTGGAGTTCTTTTTCCCTCTAGTGGAAAAAAAAGTGTTAATGCAACGTTGACATTTTTACATTTACCAACTTAACCAAAGCGGAAGGAGGAATAAGAGGAACTCTGACACTGCAGCACATGAGAGCAAATAGAAAGATGCATTTCACAACTGATTTAAATGGATAAAAAACTGTTAGTGCACTGTAAGTTCAAAGAGATTACTGAGAGGAGAAAACCACGACATGACAGCATTTCAATCCAAAATTAGATCTCCATTAGGTTATGTTTTAGAGCTCCGCCTCTAATTTGATCAAGACACTGAAACATCAAATATTGTTTAAGTTATGCGAAAAAACAACTGATGTTAAAGTTTGATAAACCTGTCTAAAACTGTTTATAATTCAGGGTTTAAACTAACCTTACATGAAGATTTAAAAACCTTTCAGCTAAGGAAGCCTCATTCCTTCAAAACCGTTTTTCATGAGACAGTGTACCGTTATCACAATGTCTACTACCTCACCCTCCCATTACAACTACTTGCTTACCTGAATTAATCATAGTCTCAATCAAATATCAGTAAAATGTGAAGTGCTGTTGCCAAGTTAGGATAAACCCAATTATAATGTATTTGTGGGAGTGTATTTCAACATCTTGGACAAGTGTGGTCTTTTCAGTGACTTCTCCTTGTAAGAAACCTCAAACAGTTGCTAAAGCATACATACAAAACCCTTGCAACACCTACAGTGAACAAAGACTTGATGGCTTAAATATTCGGTTTCCATGAAGTTCACTTCTGTGATGGCTGCAGGAACTGAACCCACACATGCAGATTTCACAAATGTCTGAGGTGGTGCAACACAGATCATGTCTCAAGGCTGTTTCAAAAACATTTCCCATGCAACCTAGGGCAACTGCAGTTCTTAAATACCACCCAGCAGCATCTCCGTGAGGTTGTTGTCCGTCAACAACGTTGTGGCAATGTGCACTGTTACAATAGAATATTAGGACATCAGGAACATGCACAACCAGACATAGTGGACAAGTTGAACAGTGCAGCAAATGTTGGTGTCTTTAAATATCGTGCTGTAGGGTCTCTGCATTGCTGCTCGCACCTCACTGTGTGTTAATACTCTTTACCACTCAAGTGAGTCGTAACAAACCATCACCTTAAATCCTGAAGGCAACACACGGGGTGACAATGACATGACAGGACAACAGCGTAAATAGCAGTGGTGAAATGTAAATATAACAATTCCAGGCATGTTTGCTTAGAGGTTAGTTCATACAGGGGTCACCAGTCTGAGAAGAAAATATCTATGTAAGGTGTTGACAAGAAAAGACAACAGCTGATGGCAGTCCAAGTTAATGCAGCTGATGTCCAGCTGGTTGCACATATACCACTGGGAACATTATCATAAATGCAAAGTCCATTTTGGACTGTTTAAAATCAGGGCTGCAGGATATATGGCTTCAGCATCAAACACATCATGTCTTTTTCTGCTGCTTGATACTAAAAGAAAGTTCTACCGGGTCTTAGTTTCCATTACTAATCTATAAACGAGGTCTACCTGACAGAACATAACCGACTCTGAATTAAGGGTTCTTGGACTGAAATGGAAGATTTGGTTGCGACGATCATTGTGATCATGATTTTGACTTCCCACAATTAAACGAACACGATCGGCTGTGATATTAATGTTTCAAATGCTCAGCTCATCGAATAAAGTCAAGGTAGATAAAAATCACCTGGTTTCACCGAGGAGAAATCTTGCTTTAGATCTCCTTATTCCACTCTTTTCAAACTCGTTTCTAATTGCATACCTGTCTGAACTCAATACTGATCAAAATAGTGGTGATTTTTGCCATAGTTGTGCAGCACTAGCCCATGATGCTGACCAGAAACAGGTACTCAGCTGTGTCTTGCAATTGTTGCCACCACAGGTTACAAAACTAATCTGTTTGACCATTTAAATCAGCACCACAAAGCTCAGTATGATGAGTGCCAAGATGAGTGCCATTCAAAGCAAAAAACTATTTCAGATGCCTTTGCCTGTGTTGCACCATATTAGAAAGGTTCCAAATGGCTTGCACTCAAAGAAAAAGTCTTCACATTGAAAAGTCATCAGCTTTTTTTTAGAACAGTTTTTTTCCCCCCCTACAATATCATCCCAATCATTCCAGAATGATTACTACTTTACAAATAGAGATATTCAAGTAGTTTGATGGAGAATCTTGTATGTTTTATATGGCATTAAATAGTGCAGAAAAATAACATATCATAACCACCTTTTTAAAAAAACATATTGTGCAGCCCTAGCTAGAAGATGTAGAAAATGCGTGCTGTCCTCCCATGCCCACCCCAACCTCTCCTGCTATCCCTCCCCCGTCTTCCCCACTACCAACCCTAACCAGTCGAGGCAGATGGCCGCCCTCCCTGAGCCTGGTTCTGTTTTTTTCCCCCTTCCTTATCCTAGGGGTTTTTTGGTTCCTTCCCACCGTCGCTGACTGCTTGCTCAGAGGGAATCCAAAAGCAACTTTTGATAGTTGAGCTTTCCGTTTTCGGTTCTTCTTTACAATGTTTAGCGCTATGAGACATATGTTGTAAATATGCGCTATACAAGTAAAACTGAATTGAATTGAATAGAACACAACTTGGTTTAATGGATGGTCTAAGAGAGGATGGAAATCAAAGAAAATTACAGAAGAAATGTACTATCTTATCTAATGAATGATACAATTCTTCTGACCTTCAGCTTTAGACCTTACAGACTTGTCAGCACCTTTAGAAATCCACATCTACCTGTACTCAGAGGAGTTGCAGGCTGAGGAGGTGCTCAGGCTGCGGGTCTTCCTGTTGCGTCGAGCCAGGTTACGGCCAGAGACCTCCCCTCCATCGCAGGTGGAGCAGCAGTACGGGGCAGCCTCCACTCGCATCTCCTGTTCACCGTCCATCTCAGACAGCCAGGCTGCAGGTTTACTGACAGACAGATCAATCATTCATGAAGCCAGAGCCACATATGAACGAAGTGACAATCATCAGGCAGCTTTACAGAAGCACAGCTCTCCAACCTGATTATAGGGCTGTGCATGGATCAAACGCTGCTCCAAACTTTGTGTAAAAAAACCTAAAATTTAACTGATACTTCAAAAGTGCAACTTAGACAACATTATGAATGGATTTCTGAATACGAGTCAGTGTACAGTTCGGCACACACAGAACCCACTAAGGGCCACATGTTAATACAAATGTTGCACATTTAGCATTAATTATCCCTGTATTTGAAAATACAGTGAAAATAGCTTCTGATTTGCAGCATTAGTTCGGGAGTTGAGGGAAAAGTTAAGAAACACTAAGAACTAGACTATGACTGTTTAAACACGAACTCTGATTTGTTTAACAGCTTTAGCTTCTGAAATGATGTGACCAGTCTGGTTAATGTGGTCTACAACCGAAATAAAAAGCAGTGCAACCTGCCTTTTTTTACATTAATAAATACAATATAGGTTTTACAAATGTAAAAACAGGCTTCAGTTATTACTAAGGCTTTATCTAAAACATCCAAAACGACTTTACACCGTTAAAATGTGGGACGAAAAGGAGAACCGGTAGCTTAGAACCTGTAATTAAGTTTCCCTCAACTGTCAAATTGGAAGCTAACTTATTATTTATTCCAGTAAACACAATAGGAGCCTCTGTTAAGTTGACCCAGTTTAATAAAAGGTTTTCAAAAGCTGTTTCATTCTGAGTAACGGTTCACTATATCTAAATTACATTAGCTGAAGTTTTTCCTGTCATGTGAGATCACCGTTGGCTAACCAGCTAGATAAGTAGCTGTAGCTTATACAGTTTCATAATTATGCTACACTGCGTTAAGCTAACAGCCTCGTTATCACCAAAGCTAGCTCGCTTTGTAAATTATCAGTTTCCAAAAAGCCTGAGCATTAAACGCCATAACAAGACCTGCACTGACATAAGCGGATGAATGGTGACGGGTCCAGACGGTAGAATGTTCCGGGTGAGCTAACTAAGCTACTGTTGAGCTAGTTAGCACGCTAAGCTAGTAGTCAGTCGTGCTCAAGATAAAGCGCAGCACCATCCACTCCCAACACTACCTTTAAGCCACAACGTTACTGGGGACGACACAGGTTTGGAGAGCAGCAACCTGCCGTGGGATCAGAGCGCCGCCATTATTAGGTGAAATAACAGCGTTACACCCATAGACATATATACATAGACGCCTCATTGAGCGGGTTGGCCCGTTGCTGCGATACGTCAGCGTGTCCGCCATATTGGATGTGGCAGATCTGCCCCGTAAACTAATGCAAGCAAATGAAGTGAACTTTATAAAGCGCCTTTCTACAAAGTGATTTAACTTTATGCCTTTATTCACCCATCCACACACATACACCACTATATCTGGGAAATAAAAAGGCATCAAAAAACAACATTTGTAACTTTTAATGTGATGATTATAAATGTTTACTCCTTATATGTTTAGGACAAAGGTAAGCACCAAACCAACGTATGTATTTCTCTCATGTTTTTATAAGTTTTTACAGCTACCAATGTATGTAACACTGTTATTATGATGATAGATATTGAAATATTAATACTAAACATCTGTGTTTATAATAACCAGATCCTGAAACTTAGATGTGACAGGTGGGTTTTCTGAATAAATCAGAATCAGAAATACTTTATTGATCCTTGGGGGGGGGGGATTGTTAGTGTTATAGTTGAACCCATTCAACAAAGACTATATTATAACATATAGAAATATAGAGAAAATTCAGATAGAAATTATAATGTAGAGACAAACTTTTAAGAAATAAAAATAAAATATTTAAAAATATGTGCACGAAGAGAGAGAGAGCACAAATGTTTACATTTAACTGATTTTAATTAATCACTTTGATATTCAGTGATTGATGAACTCTTGGACAAGCTGGGAACAGTCCAGTGACAGGATCTCCTGACTGGGTCTCCTGGGCCTTCTTTGAGGTGTGAGATGTCCTGGTTGCTACAGGCTAAAGTGAAGACAAAAATACATCACTGATTCCTTCACATTCAGAAAGGGAAAAAACATTCTCAGCATAGTGTGGCGTTGAATTATCCAATCCTTACAGCCTATAGACCTGCCCTGTGGAGATGTGCTCGGAAACAGAAAACTGATGGAAGAGCTCCATCTCTTATCCTGACCGTCTGACCTGTCCTGTATAATCCTGTGGCCTGAAGTTCTCACTGCAGAGCATGGAGGACGGACCAGCCGAGAAACCTCCCGTCTGACAGCTGTTTTCACTGCTTTCTGATCTCTTTATTTTTGGGAAACCTACATAGTATTTGAAAAGTTAGCTAAAGGCACTAACAACATTTAGAGTGTTTACTTTTGGCCAATTTAGTTAAATAGGAAAGACGTCTTTGTTGTTAGGAGGCTGGTTTCACCGGGTGAATCCACAGTATTATGCTCGGGACTTCATAGTTTTAGCCACAAAGTCGGCAAATTCTGTTCGTAAAATTATGCTACAATGGCCAAATACAATCAAAAGTATTTTTTCAGTCTTACCTGTGAAAGATAATCCCATGCGATCTGTTTTGTACTGAAAACCGGTTGGTGTAATTCCACGCAGCACAGGAATAAGGCATCTCCTCTGTTCTCTTTTGCCACATCCAATATGGCGGCTACGTTGACGTGTGGTTCAGCGATCAATGCGGCGTCTACGTATATATGTCTATGGTTACACCACCTTACTTCACAAGTCAACAGTCAGCTCATCGCTTCCTGATACTGAGCGACCAATCACAGGCCCCCTCCTCCATGATGTCACATCGTAATGGCTTGAAACCAAACAGAAGTTTCAGGTTACATCACAACAACCATCAGCTAACTAATTACACTGTAATTACAACATTATGTCACAGGCTTAAACTCGTAGGCTGCTTGTCACATAATAAGTTAAACCAAAGTCATATATGTGCTGCATGAGTTATCTGATTATTCACTATAAAGATACTTTTACAGAAATCATGTTGGACGTTTTATTTTTTACCCAGTATTGAGAAACTACCACATGTGTCTATTTATTCTGTGATATTTATTTCTCATAATATCTCATTGTTTGGCATAAGCATTTGTTTATTTCAGTTCTTCCTGAAGCCGTCTTGTTAATCTAATCTAATTTTTATTGATCTCCTTGGGGAAATTCCTCCTCATCATTTGACCCATCCAAGGGCCCACAGTGGTGACTGGGACAAGCGGTCGCTCTCACCTCAACCTCTTGCCAGTCCAGGGACTCGAACCCATAGGTTACAAGTTCCCTTCACAAACCATTAGACCACACCTGCCCCCATGTCCCCTCTTAGTATCTTTTTGTTGCCCAGCTGTTTTGTATTGATCCGTTGCCTGATATCACTCAATAATCTCTTTTTCCCTCTGCTTTTACACTTCTGCCTCTTTTCTAATTCACCAGTATGCTTTACCTCAGCTTAGCCTGCTCCTGTGGTTGTCTTTATGTTTATACTCAAGTTTTCTAGGACTCTTGTCACATCTTCCATGTGTTCTCATGCCCTATTGCATGTCTGTGCCTTGTCTCTCCCGTAGTTTGTTTTATCCTCTCTGTCTGTACATCTCTGCAGGTGTTTCTGTTTCTGTTGCTGCACAGGTCTGATCCCAGCTGGTTGAGTTAGGAGTAATTTGACTATATAATACTGTAATTTCATGAAATTAACATTTCATTTAATTAGATTCATTTGTAGTATATGTCATATTGTTGGGTCTTAACTTTAATATTTAGACTTGTGAGGTAAATTTGTTGTACCTACTTTATTTCTCTACTGGAAAGCACTTTGGCCCAGTAGCTGTTGTTTTGGATTTACTATACAAATACCAGTGACTTGGCTTGATAATGACTAATGTGCTTGTTTATTATGGTTAAGTCAAAACGTTAGAAATTGTATTGAGCGTATTTTTATTTGTGATGCTGAAAAAGTTCACATTGTCAGGTTAGGGGCCTTCTGAATAGGTGCAGAGTGTGATGCAGAATGACTGGATGTGATCTAACTGCAGAATTGCTCTGGATCATGCACTCAGGTTCCAGAACAGAACTTAAATTTAAAGAGCAGTCCTCTGCTAGTCATGGCAGATGTGACTACATGCGAAATACTGAAATTGTCCCTTGTCTGCTCAGCACCGAGTGGGTCACAGACATGTGAATTCACCTGCTATGGAATAAATGTTACTGAAAGAAATGAATGAGTTTTCAATAGCTAGAAGAAAGGTTTAATCTTCACAAATCACTGGGTATTTCATGATGTTTAAATACTTAGTTCCACATGTTAAAACATCTTCTATAAAATATGTACAATCCTTTTCATAATAAAAATTGGAAAAAAATCCCATTTGCCTGTAGAAATTCCCTTTTTGTATTTCACACTGATATCCAGCAGAGGGCAGTAAAGGTTGGGGAATATTACCAAACATAGGCACCAATAGAAGGGCAGAGAACCCTGGGTGGAGCAGGGGCCTGCACCTGTGGGGTGAATACTGGTCTGGCAGGGAATATGTTGGTGAATGGATGAACTACGACTGACTGAGATGCCTTTTGCAAGCCATCCAACGACTGACAGCCCAGTGCAGTGGAGAAGTGTGAGCGTGCACGCTGCTTCTGCTCAAGTGAGTTTACCATCATTAAGACACATCAGATACTGGCAACGGTCATGGTCTGCCAGGTCATTTTCAATTCTCAAAGTAACTGAGCAGATAAACGGTACAATAAGGTGTCAGTTTATACTCAGTGTAAATATTGAGGAAAGGCTACTATGTGTGGACGACTGTACAGAGGAGCCAGGCCCATTTAACAGTGGATAAGAAATTGTTTATTTGACTTGAACATAATTACAAGGAAACCAAACAGTCTGCAACATTCTAGCTTCAGTGGGAATCGCTCTAAGTGAATCACACTCAACACAGTAGGTCATCTCAAACTGCTTTTTATTACATCTTAAATAACAGTACATTTTAATATAGTTTCTATCTTGCATCCAGCTTTCGGTTGTACACTGACTGACTTTAAAATTAAATACAAAAGGTGAAAAGGGAACAGTGGGGGTGCAGAGCTCTACAGTTATTTGATGGAGAAAGAGAGAAAAGGAAAGGGAATTTAATTAATTTTTAATATTTTTTATTTCGTTTTATTTTTTGCCAACTCCAGGCCTAACGCACAATTACAGCACATTTTTTTTGTACAGAATGTCGCAGAGAAAAAACAGAATGGAAAAAATGTCACTACTGCTAAAGAAAGAGCGTCTCTGTTTACAAGGAGAAGGGAACAACAGAAAATTCTGCCATTCAGATGCTGCAAGACTTTTTTTTTCATTTTTTAATAAAGGACAGAAAAAAACCTGTTATAAAATGTTTTTCTTTGTAAATGGAATTTTGTTTGCTACAGAAGGAATGAAAATTTATTTGTTCCATTTGAGATCGTGTATGTTTAGGTGAATGAATGTACGTATGCATGTGTGTACAATTTAAACATTTACGTTACTTCTTAATTTGTGGAATCCCTCCCAAGTATGGACCAAGTAACCATTTATGTTGCAGGGTTTGCTTCTCAAGTGCATAGCTTTGACATTTTAGTTGAATCATGTATGCACGGAGTAGCCAAAAACAAAAAGGAAAAAAAGAAAAAGAAACAAGAAAAAAGAAAAATATAAATACCATCGTATTGATATATTCAACAGGTTATTTTCTTAAAGAAAAACATCAAAAGGACTTAATTCCATATGCACCTTTTAAGCAATTCTACAGCATGCGATTCTAAGAGATAACCCACCCATGGCAGACAACCAAAATCTTTTTTTTTTTCGTTTTTAACTTAAAAAGTTTCAATATCATTATTTTCAAACATTGATTTATACAACATGTCATTCACAGAGTAGTAACTGCATTTCCAAGCACGGAATGGGCACCTCTGTTAAAAGAGAAATGTCCGGATTGCAACCGGGCTAAAGTGGAGGTACTCCCTACCCGACCAATTCACATCACCGGTCCCAACCACGGGCAACAGAAACAAGGGAAAACTAAAGTTAACGAGAAAAAAAAAGAATAAAAAAGGGGGTGGGGTGGATTATGATCCGATGGGTTAATCTTCATTTAATTATTCTACATTGTTGCCAGACAAAAAGGTGTAAGAATGGTTAAAATGGTTTGTTTTTTTTGTTGTTTTTCGTTTTAAAAACGAGCATTCATTATCATAAACAGCATGTGCTTGGTTAGTTAACTTTTTTCTTTAGACATTATTCTATATATGCAAAGTTTAATTTTTGTGCAAACAAAGATTTGTGGACTACACTGGAAAAAAGAAACAGTAAAAGTATCATGGGGCTAAATATACAGAAGGGCCAGAAGTGGCTTGAGGACTCCCTGTTGAAGCTGAATTCTCTCGCTTTGTTCTCCAGTGGAATAAAGCTGGATTTAAAATGGCGCGATCTGGAGGTTCTTTTCTTTTTCAACTTAAAAACATTCTCTAAAATGTGTAAAGACTAGGAAATAAAACAAAGCTTTGATCCTCATTTTAAACATTAACCGACAGTTCACTGATCTACCTCTGTTCAACAAAATATAATAATGAAAACAACAAAGAAACAAAAATAAACATGGCCAAAAAGCTATTAAGAGTTAGATCACTGTCATGTAATAACCTTCACTCAGACCTGTGCATAATGAGGACGCAGGACATGTTTGCTTGGTGGTGGCAGCAGCGGTGGTGGGGGTTTTGTATTTTCACGTATTACAATACCAAACCATGGTCGTGGGAGGAATGCACAATGTTCCCCTCCGGTCCACTTTAAAACCACTAAATTCCTCAAGCTTTTTTTGTCTTTTTTTTCTTTTTCGTTGTAGCTGAATGAGTGACAGATAATTGTGCTCTTTTAAATGAGAAGGAGAGAGAGAGAGAGAGAATTTTTGCCCTTGATAGTTTTTTGGGGGTGTTTGGAGTCAGTATCATGGTGTTTTCGAAAAGATTGGATATGCAATAAAATTGAACATTGTGATGTTGGAATGGTCTTCCACTCAACTTTGGAGTCCGGATGCCATCTGGAAGAAAGAAGCACAAGAGAAACTCATTATTTGACTCTTATTATTTAGCAACACAACTCACTGGCAAGACAAGTGTAAAATTATCAAATCTTAAATTGGTAATAATGTGTCCAAGTTTGATTTGAAATGATTAGAATTTCATATTACTGCAAAATTTGACAAGAAATTTCAGATGCGGGTCACATAGCAACTTAAAAAAACAAACACAAAACACCAAACTGGATAAAAATCCTATTTTCAATTTGCACGAACACAGAAGCCCTTGCATAAAATAATTCCACTATGTGCAAGTGATATATTATGTTTGACGTTTGGATATTGCACCTTCATTCACAACCCCCAGATGGCAGTAAACACAAACTCTAGAAGAGGCGCCATATAGCTGATGCTGAACAGTCACTTCGACAGCTATCACTTACTGCACATCAGAAAATGTCACTCCCAGACCATCTTTTACCTTCAGACTCTAGTTCCAGATCTTGAGGAAGCTGTCCCAGGACCCTGTTGCCACTGCCATGCCGTCATCGGTCACGCCCAAGCAGCTCACCCGGTTATCATGACCGGCCAGGACACCTACAGAGACAGCAGAGACTGAGACTCAGCAACAAACCTGTCTTGTCTGATGGATGCCACGTGCTGCGGCAGACTTGCATATGAGGACACAAAACATGGTGAAACCGGTTTCAACCCACAAAGAGCAGCACAGATGACAGCTAAGCTTTACCTGATTGTTAAAGACTGATACTGACCCAATAGGCTAACAATCAATAGTTCACCCACCAATGGATCAAATAAGTGTATGTGTGTGTGCCTAGTTGAAAATGTCTGCTCAGATGTGGGCCTCCTCTGATCCCTCTCCCACTATGCAGTCAATAACTGTAAAGTATTCATGTCTCCACAGGGGCTCTACACTGCTGGAGCAGGTGACGCTTGCTGCTCTCCCAGATGCATATTAATGTCTTTTATTCTCTGACAAAAACAAAGATCTTCTTGTGTATTGCCTCTTACAATGTGCACAATCCTGTCTGCCAGCACTTAAGAGTATATGAGAAAAGCACTAGTCCACCAAGTACTTACATACAGACAGAAATGTTTATACTGTACTATATATATATAGTCATACAAAGATGACCTGTGTGTTACAATGCATATCCACATAAATGACATAGAATGAATGTTTGGCTCTTTGGTAACGGTCAATCCAAGTGGCCATTTGTAGGGTTAGGTGTGTTGCACAATGTGAATCCCAAAGCCTGCTGCAATGTGTGTTCAAGAGGGGGCACTTCATGAACATGTTATCAATACAAAATCAAAAGAAAAATGGTAATGCTACCATCTTAAATTCAGCCTGTAAAGGTACTGTAAAAATCAAGCAAGTCTTCATACTAAACATCTGTATGCGATAGTTTAGATAAATAACAACTTCCTGGGTCTCTATTTTGTCCCAGACTTTCATCATCTGTCTTTAGCGTGTCCTGTTACCTCTCAGCTGTCACATTTTGTTCACAAAACAACACAAAAACATTGGAGCAGGAAGGCTAAATCTGCGTTCCCTCCTCCATTCTTCAGCCATTCCTGTTTCTTGAGGTGCACCTTAAGATACACCGTAAGGTGTTTCTTAACCTCCAGGTGTTTATACAGTGAAAGTACAGTAATTCATCCAAACCTCCTCCTGTATCCCCAGGTCTCAATGAATATTTGAATATTATTTAAAAAAGGCTAAATTCCTCCGTTTATCTGATTCACAAACTGTAAAAACAAGAGAATTGTTGTAAATTTAAATGTCCAACAATCCTTAAAATGACCTAATCTAAACTTGAAAATGTCATTTCATCATCACTTTATTCATGAGATTTTCAGTAATCGGGGACTTCTGTTATCCAGAGTAGATAGAAGGAAAGTACGAAAACAAGTTAAAGAGACTAAGGAAAATAAAACATACGAGGACTAAAACATAAATGCAGCACGATTCACAAACAGTATAGAGAGGAGCAGGCTGTCGGCAAGTTGTTGGAAGATGCATGCAGCATGGTGACATATCTTTCTTGAGCTGATGTGCAGAGTAGTGTGAAAAACGCTGAGTTTGTAGAGACTATAAAAATGAAGGCAGTAAAAAACCTACAGTGCAGTTTCAGTGTCCACCTCTGAATGGCCGCTGTATTCTGGTTCACGGTATTCAATCATCTTTCCCCAACTAGTAGACAGTAAAATCATCACAGCTTTGTGTAGAAATGTTGACAGGAAGTTCACTAACCAGCTGTGAAACTTTCCAGATGCAGGTGTAATAAAATCTAAATTAGTGGTCACATTATGACCAAACCCAGGGGAAGGCAAACACTTCTACCAGTGCTGCATGTGTACACTGGAATAAACAAACGTAGCCACACACTTCACAGTACAGTTACAGTAATCACAATAAACTAAACTGGACATGTTTCACTGTTTGACACAGAGCCTGCTCACATGTCATAAAACTACCTAATCTAAAATTAAGGTTTAAACTTGCAGCTGATACATTTGTTAAGGGAACAGGCTTATTATTCAAAACTTTCTTTACTAATGAAAACTGAAACCTTGTTCATGTTTCAGTATTTATCTAACCACAATTCAGATGTGGTTTTTCATGACGACTACATGCCAAACTAATTAACATGGTTTGTTTAGTACAAACCCTGCCTCACCCTGCAGTAAAGCTAATATCTGCAACAAGATGCTCTTGTGCCTGTCAATCTGTGGAGGGAAATGCAATGAGACTGAGGTGACAGCCACGCCCACTTTATGCAGCAACTAGTTAGGTCAGCAAAGGAGCGAAAACAAAGGGCGCTAAAACCACGTTGCACATTCATTTGTATGTTTCTCTCACATGCTTGGAGCAGTGCTTGACTTCAGAAAAAAAGATTTGGAGGGAGGGTGACCGAGATTTGGACCGAACATGGAATTACTGACTTGGCATACTTGCCCAGTTTGTATCCAGAGTATCGAATATAAGCCAGTGCATTAACAATTTATTTTTGGCATATAACGTATCGTTTGTGCTTCTGGTCAGATTTTTGCTTAAGCAGGTGCAAATTCACCTGAAACATGTGTTGTGCATATCAAACACTTCTGATGTTCGTGTGGCAGCTTACCTGCACGGTCGGCCTTCAAAGTGTCCCAGACATTGCAGTTGAAATCATCATAGCCAGCCAGCAGTAGGCGGCCACTCTTTGAGAATGCGACGGAGGTGATACCGCAGATGATATTATCATGTGAGTAAACCATCAGCTCCTGGTCAGCGCGCAGGTCGAACAGCCGGCAGGTAGCATCGTCTGAGCCCGTGGCAAAAGCGTTGCCATTAGGGAAGAACTGCAAAAAGGGTCAAAGTAGAATTTTAGGGGGTTCACAATTCTGTTTTTTACATCTAAGGGTGATAACAAGAAATTCTGCACATGTGGTAATGTATTCAATGAGATAAAAACGTCTATTCTGTACGATTGTGTAGATACACTCATCTCTGTATAATCAAAGTCAGCGGTATACTGTTTCAGCAACAATCATCTAATTTGCAAACTTCTTGTATTTCTTCTACAAGAAAATTGCACTAATTCCATTCAAATGCATTCAAATGACTAGATCTCAGTTATGTGAGAAACACTATAAACAAAGCTTTGAATAAAAAAAACATTCAAATGCAGCGTCACTGCAATAGTCAGCATCTACAGGGCACATGATCTGAATCTTGACTTGCAATTTACTAGTGAAACGTGTCTCCAAGGGCCTATGACTTGCTCTGACAGACTTGATTTAGACATGCCTTCAATAAGTTCAGGCCATATTATGATTTGCATGTTAACAAGTCAGTGTATGTCTGTGTGTGTCCGTACACAGATGGCGTTGATGTCTGACTCGTGGCCAGTGAAGGTCTGTCGGCACATTCCTTCTCTGATGTCCCAGAGCTTGGCCGAGGCATCGCAGGCTCCAGACACAAACAGCCGAGTGTCGGGTGCCAGAGAGAGACTCATGACATCACCAGTGTGGCCAGCAAATGTAGTTGTCTGCTGACCAGTCTCAATGTCCCACAGAGCACTGCAAGAAAGAAGAGAAAACATTTACCACTGGGATGCACAACAAGAAAAAAACCCCATCCAGAGCAATTTGAAATACTTCAGTAGAGTAGCTCTCTAGCAGCCAGTGGTGACTGGGGATTTAAATAAGTGAGCTGGGAAACAGGCATGGCCTTAGTGTTTTCATGAATATTTTTCAAAACAATGAAAACCTAAGAACTAACAGGAACACCTTACAGTATAATGATTACAAATATGAAAGCCCTGTGACTAGTGCAATATTTGAGGGTTTAGGATACTCAAACTTTGATGAAACACTGTTATAAAGTCATTTTAGGCGTTTGAATTTGTGGTGGAGTTGTATTGGATTGTATTGCGTGCAATTTCACAACTCACCAGGTGGTGTCTCCAGAGCTGGTGACAATTTGGTTGTCATCCAGGAAGCGACAGCAGGACAGGTATCCTGAAAGGAATGAAACACACTGATTGAATAATTCCTGTAAGGTGACTCCCTTTTCTATCATAATAAGCAAGTGTCTTCTCCTCACTCTCTGGACACAGGAAGAAATCTTACTCCAAATAATCATCACACTCTCAAAGAATGCTACGTGAGCTGGATGTGAGGGAGATGAACTGACTAATTCACTACCAGGCAGAGGAAAAAAAGCTGCAAGGCATCTCCTGCTTCATGACTTGCTTCCATAATTCATCCTTTACTAGCCGGCACTGTGTACATACCCCTCCCTATAGCGAGGGAACTGGAACTAAAATGCTGACACACTTCCTGCATCATGTGACACTGATCAGATGAATGCTCCTTGCCCAAGAGCTCAACACTTTCATTAGTTTCAGCTCACACATGGCTCGACCACCTCCTGTTTTCAGTAGAAAGAGACACACACTATGTGCCTACCATATTTTGCATATAAAAACAGTTCATTTTTACACCACTTCGTGGCTCAGTTGAAAAAGCAGCATACTGTGGATAGGTAAATAACAGACAAAAGACTTATCTTTGACTGCAGGAGGGTTTGTAAAATACATTCCTCAGCGTTCCATGCCCACTACGTGATGTGAGCTCAATTAACACAATTTTCAAAATTAATAATGATGGATATGATCTCCTCCACACACAAAGGAAGAAATAAATTGAACTTTAATGTAAAATGCAAACAGTCTACAAAAGTGCAGCAATTGGTGTTCTGTCATGACACCATTATCACGGTCACATTTCATGCCTCTGTGTACTTTGGGCATTCTTTGGTCTCAAGCAATTCACAGCAGCTGGAGGAACATGAACTTGCTGACTGTTGTGTACTGATGTTTCAAATAATTCAGTTATTCCTTACTGCCATTTAGGCAAGCTAATGTGTTCAATGTGCCATACAGCACATTTAACATAAATCCATTAAAATCAATAAATCTTTAATACATATTATGAGTCAAAATCAGTAGTAACAAGTGGCCAGTGAAAATGCAGGAATGATCAAAGTTGTTGTTGCTGTTCTGTTGTTGTTGCTGAGAGCCCTCCTCTCTAGCTTGTGATGCTTAAACCTGACAGTGCTACATGTTGTTTCGTAGCTGACCACAGCTAAAGTTACACTGTATAGAGTGTTTAAGTGAACGTTCTAACAATGCCATTATACTCTACCTTTGTATGACCTTCAAAAACATTCCTTTAAATGATGGGCAAAACGGTACAAGCTCATGTAAGTGTCAAACCTACCTGTGTGTCCAGCCAGCTCACGGCTGACACGCACATTTCCTTCACGGGTCTTCAGGTTGTAGATGGAGCAGATGTTGTCCAGGCCACCACAGGCAACGTAGTTCCCAGAAGGGGCATAGGCGCACGTCATCACCCAGGAGGAGCGCAACGGGATAGCATGGACCTGGAAGAGAGGAGGAAGATTTAATATTAGATAGCATACAGTGACAGATGGAAGAGAGGGAGGGGAGGGTTTGTGACAAAGTCTGTCTGCAGTATTAACTTAACCTTTCAAGGGCACAATACCCACTATAAATAGCATTACTTGGCTCTGTCAAACGCTTGTGAAACGTATTATAATGAACTCAGCACTTGTTAATCTAAATGAAACTAGCTGCTGGAAATCTGGGGGTAATGATTACAGCTGATTTAAGTTTTGATAAGCAGGGGAAGACAATGATTCACTGTAGAACCACTTATCAAACCACGTCATTTGGAAATTTGGTTAACTCTACACATCTTTTCATGTTTAGACCACATTAACATATTACTTCAGCCTCAACAGAGTCGCATATCTCTAGTGTGCTTCATATTTTTGAAGTGGTGCAAAGACACATCTGATATCTCCTGCCTGGCGTAGTTTAAGACTGACTGTATAATCATTTTAATTCCATCAGTTGACAGAAGTTTTGTTTTAGGTTTTCTGGTTCTAGAACAAAGCCCCTGCGCGAGCTAACCAATCAAGTGATAGTTTATGATTTCATCTTGTCACTTTGTTTGACTCGGTGCAAATGTTTCCATTTATTGTTCCACTGGTGCATCAGCGCAGCTTACTTACCGTTCAATGAAGAAAAACAAACAAAAGAGAACTCATAATGTTTGTGTTTGTACATTCAGCAACCAAACACCAGCAATGTTTTTCTAAACTCAAAACGCATACTAGCAATGCATATGATAACCACACGGCATGCATTAGACGATTGCGACTGTTTCAGTTCTTTGAATATGATGCATTTACCTTGTTTGTGGTGTAGCTGTCCCAAATAATGAGTTTGCCATCCTGGGAGGCACTGACCAAAAGCCTGATGAGAGGAAAGATAAGATTACTTACATTATGCAACATAAAACGACCAGTCCCTACAAACTCAAGAAAGTGCTTTATGTCAGTTTGAACCTACAGACAAATATAGCCAGGAGGGGGCTTGTTGAGAACCATCATGGTTGCTAAGTGTTTTGATAATCAACAAAGATATGAATAGTGTTATGTTGTGCACACTCTACTTAAATCTTCTTCTAGACAGACAACAAAACATACAATAGCCACAAGAATGAACTAAGAAAATTTGATTTAGTCATAATTGAATAAAATTTGTGCAGTTATATAATGAGTGGGTATGAATTTAAAGCTCATAATCAAGCTAACAGTTCCACTTCATTATCATAAAGCTGCAGCAATGTCACAATTCTACCATTCTATAGACTGAGTAGTGCTGAACCAAGAATGGACTGATCCAGAAGTTGAAGTATACAAATCCATTTATGTGTAATTCTATTAAAAACTTATGACAATTTTGTTTACTTTTCATATTTTGCATCTCAAAAATACAACCTACAAAGCCTGTGCATTAAGCATATTTTTTTAATAGGACTCTATTCAAACCCTGTTGTTGCATTCTATAGCCAGCTCCAAGGTACCCCTGTGACTACTGCTATCTGGGTGAATTTAACAAGTGTAACCACAGTAATGGTCCCAATGCACATAGGAACAGGAAAAGCAGTGAACACACCAAGGACTGCTGGGACTATGCAAATCTTAACTACCATTCTGACAGAAATGGGCTCACATGTGCATACTCCAGTAGATAATAAGCCAGGGACGCAGTGGTTTGTGCAAGGAATTCTAGTTTAATAGAAAATTCTTTATCAGCTTCCTGGCCATAAAATTAACACATTAAATGCAAATAAAAAATTTTGGAGTGTGGGATAATGGTAGAAGCATAAAATGTATTAACTTCACATCAGACTCTACCTTAAGTCCCTGTAAACTGTGAGAGTGAGTGTGTCAGCTGGCAGACAATGATGCAATGCTTTGAGGTGCTCACCTTGTAGTCAAAACGGAGCATTAATGTTTTGAAAGGTGAACAGATCAGACTAATATATTTTTAAACCGTACAAAAATCCAATTTTAAATTCACAATCAAATTGTGTTTCAAACTATTGATCAGGTCTGTTTATGTAACTTGGAGGCTATCAAGTGACACAGCCAAATGCAAAATGCAGAGTGTGTGAGTGTGTGTATCTTTATAAAGTCTAACAAATGGCAGCAAAACAAGATAGAGAAGCATAACATGTAGCCACACTTTCCTTTAATGTTTACGACTCCTCTTATCAATCTCCACTAATTTACATGGCTTCCATACAAATGCACTCAGGTACCCGCACCTCATTTGCATAAAGTGTACAATCGTGAAATGAATTAGGCTGTACAGAAAACAGTTCTGGAGGTTATGGAGAAAGAGAGAGCTTCAAGCTTAGTGGCTACCAATAAAAGACAAATGTTTTTGTACCCAAGTGTCAGTGTTGGACCAGTACTTCTGGTGTGCTGCAAGAGTTATATATGATGAACTGATTGAAAACCAAAAACTTCCTAAGTAACCAGAACCGATTTGAAAACTCGCCAAACTTATGGCAACTGTAACAAGAGTAGTCTTTTACCATGAGTGTCACAGAACAACAAGAACAAAAACCAAACAACTGCTGGATCACGTGGTGGTTATGAACAAATCTTTTCATGTGGGATATGAGTTATGACTCACTGAATTCAAGCCAATACAAAGTGCTATTGTAACAAAGTTTTGTAAAAACAAAAACACAAAACAAAATATAACTAAACAACGTTCTGACCTCTCACACGCATTGGAAAAAAACAAAATAAAGAATAAGCTCTTTCCTTAATGAATCAGGTTGACCACAAATAATGGGCACAGTGATTTGGCTACAGTTACCTACTAATTTTCTGTGCTGTATTATTGAATCCAAACTTGTAGAATGTCATATTAGCAAGGTGAAGACATAAAAGCGGTCAACAGCTGGGATGCTACCCTAAGGATGATCAGCAGGAACAACTTAAGTAATGCCATAATAATTATAGAAATGATTATAAAAAACCCTGCTAAAAATGTTTCTATCCATTCTCATGACTGTAAAATAGTACATCTTAGCTATCTGATGTATTATCGTTTTTATTTTACTTCACTATAACACAACTAAACAGCTTTACGTTTTAGAGGCATTTTAGGTTTTCAAAGATAAGAGTTTGTGTGGTTTAATGATCTACAGAGTGCCACATCTTTAACATTTCACCTGATACATTATTGGTTTGGAGGTGGAATTAATGAAAAGGTTTCTTTCTCAAAGTGTTGGAGATCTACCCTGGTCTGAATTCCAGTAGTGTTTCCACATGGCTAAAAATAGCAGAGCTAGCCTAGACTCTGGGTCAAAACATCTTTATGTGACCTTCTTTCTGGGTGGCTGGATCTCAGCAGGTAGTCTGAAGTAGTCTAATGAAAGCTCCTCTGGAAGGTAAAACATTAACAGGTGCAACAAACAAACAGTAACAGCTGACAGTGGGTAAATACAGTGGGTAGACTTTCGTATTTATATGACTAGGAGGATGATGAGGTGACTGAGCAGTTTGCAATCGTCTCTGTGGACTGACATACACCAGCACTACAGTGATTAACTTGTTGTTTGCTGAGGTGAGAGGTGTGCACAACTCTAGGGAAAAGGGCTTTATATGAAGTGCTTCATCTGCCTCAGCTATCAGCCTCAGCACTCGCTTTCACAAAGGCTGACTCCATTTTGAATATTTTCCCTACCCACATACCCAACCCCCAATACACACAAACACACAACACAGTACACACTCAAAGACAGAGTGACTGATGCATGTCCAAAGAGCATTCACAGCCAAAAAGAAAAAAAAGCATTAACTATTGTGCATGTGCACAAACATTCTACTGTTCAACTGATGGGATACTAAGTATATATAAATATGACAGATCATGGACTGATGTAAAGAGAGAACTGGTTTGGGATGCAGAGTAGAGTGAGCTATTGTGGCATGTCATGATTTGATGATGACCCTCAGGAGGGAGTAAATAGCACAAAGCCAGTTAAGCACGCTTTTATATCCATTTCCTGCATTTAGGAAAGGGGGGCTGGGCTGACAGGAAGAAATATTTAGCTATGGAGTGGAGTGGAGTTGAATGAAATTACCTTGAGTCAGTGCCCCAGTGCATGGCATAGATTTTAGCCAGATGCCCCCTCAGTGTTCGTCTAGTGCGCATCTGAATTCGGCCAACAGGGTCAATGTTAGCTGTGATCTAAACAGGGAAAAAAATAAAATCACATTGAGACCACTCTATATTTTTCCACTGTTTGCACTCAAACCACATGTAGTCCAGCCAAGTGAAAAACAAAAAAACACATTCTTCAAATCATGCATGATTAAACATCGAAGTAGACTTAAGTGTATTTTAAAACATATTTAATTCTATTTTAATAATCAATAATGTTGAATCTAGAGCTCGGCATAAATATACTTCTTACCTGAGACAGGGTAGCATCCGCACACGCTTTCCTGGCATCCTGAAACGTAACAACCGAGTCAATTTCCACATCATATTTTACGTTAAAAGTCAGTGGGGTTTGCACTATATTTAACAATAACCATTTACCCCATTGACAGTATCACATCATGCTGGGGTCCTTCGCTATTAAAGGGTTATGTGAAAATTACATAACTACGATATAAATATGTGATGTCAGCTGAATTGCATTGTGGCAATGATAGTAACTATTTTAATAATAATAAATGTCATTATGAATTATGGTGCATTACAGGTGAAAAAAATGGCAAGACAAATTCTGCATTATAACAACTGAGTTATACTCTAGCTCAGTTGCATACAACTACAATGATCCTACTGACTAGCCTGTACAGGCTTTAGTTAACAGCTTTAACTTAAAGTCGCAGCACTTATCTGTGAAATGTACTACAGTGGCTCATGGTTACAGCAGCACACAACTGCCTTTGATTGCTGATACACAGTACTGCGGGCAGCAGTTTTAGTGAATTTGATAATCTAGACTCATGACATTATGTATTAACTTACCGTCACTGGCTATAAAACCTGTAAAAACATTTACGTCTCCGAAACATTTCATTGAGACAGACCTCTGTTTAGCAGCACAAAATGCTTTTTTGCATCCAGCAGGCGAACATTGAAAAAATGGCCTACTTTGCACTTGATCTTTATAATGTCAACATTAACAGAGGAGCACTAAAATGGGAAGCATTTTTAGTCTCCTTTCATCAGCATGAGTCTAAGATCTGGAGCACATACCTTAACTAACAAAATTTCAGTGAGAATTATTAGTAACCTAAAAGAAAAAAATAAACAAAAACAGGCTAACCTGAGGACAGTAAAGGACTTACTCTGATCTGGTTCTTGAGCTGCTCAGCCTCCTGGCGTAGCTGATCCAGTTCACTCATTTTCCTCTACTAATGGTGTGCTTCGCTCCGCCGCCTAGACTCTTGCTGATCTAGAGGAGACAAAGAATGAGAGGCTCAGCATACATACCACATGCTCTTGATTTCATGTTGGCAGTAATACATAAAATGTGAATTAGGTAACTCGTACAGTTGCTGTCACTCTGAACCCTAAGTGCCACAATTTACACGTATGATCTCAGTCATATTGGAAAGATGCCCTCTCTTCAGTAATACATTTATGGACATGGTTACTTCAACAAAATGCACCTGAGAATTCCACAGTGTCTCTTAAATCAATCTGTAAGGCCCAGACAAAGTCGCAGGGAATCACTTTCTAGACAGCTCAAGACTTGTCCTTGCCAGCTTGAAACTGTTACCTAGCAACAAGCACTAGGCAGCTACTTTAGGCTTAAGATAACAATTTTGAGGGTGATGTTGAATTTGTTCTCTCTCCTTTCTCCCCTACCAAACAACGGCAAAATCTTGAGCAAACATCTGGTCACAATGAGCAGCTGATAACCGTTTCTCAACAAGTCAAGACAAAAACAATTAAAAAAAAAAAAAAGGTTTAGAAAATCCAATTGGCCACAGAAGACCAAAACGTACCCCTACTGACTCCGGATATCAAGACAGCAGAGATGCAAAGAGACAATCTAGGATTTCTCTGTACTACTGGAACCCCAAGGTGCTCAGATGATGGGCAGGGTTTTGATGAAGGTATCAATGCTCTGGCCTCTGGACTCTAAACTGTTCTCCAATGTCATCCCTGTAATCCTGGGACACAGTTGATTCAGCTTCTCCAGCCAAATCCGGTTAAGACAAAACCTGCTGATGATCCTAAAAGCAGTGGCTATCCCGCTGACCCCAATCCTCTGGTTGACACTCTTAACACCAACACTTTCACTATCTACACAAGAGACAACAAATTCTACTAAAAAAAAGTACTATTTTAACAATTGTGAACTCTGGCTTAGAGGTATGAAGGCATGCTGGCCATTGATGAAGACACACTGGAAGAGGTGCAATCATTACCACTGTGCCACAATAGGACATAGTCAGCCAGGAGATACTTTCCAAAACAGCTCTGCTTTGAAATGATTCATAGTTTTCAGTGACCACATCCAGCCAAGTAAATTAACAAGTTATCTTCTTTTTAGGCTCTCTCCTCTCACCAAATATTACAATGCCAAGGACCATTTAACCTCACGACTTTATAAAATCACATTTCCAAGGACATACTGCAAAGAACATCACTGCCTATCTGTCACATACAAACTCACACAATCTGCACTTCAACCCATCTTACCTCCCTGTTTCTCTGGGTTTCGATTTAGATCCTTTGTCCTGGAGCGTGTTGACACCTTCTGAATGAACACTTCATCCTTCATGCCCCTGACATCTTAGCAGCTACCTGTCACCTGATTGGCCAGTGCTGCTAAATGGGTCTGCATCTAAGCAAGGCGCCTTAGCCCCCTAATCTTGGTGATAAAAACGTCTCACGGTAATATCACTGGCTAATTCTTGTCTTCCCTGTAATAACCCTCTGTACACTAGGTAAAGAAACACACTGCTGGACTTTCCAACAGTGTGTACTGAACACATGCCATACTGTAAAACCTGAACATCGGAAAGAGTTGAGTTAGGCTAGGAATACTGGCTGATGAAGTCTAGGGTAGTATACAAAAATATTTGTTCTTGATGTCAATTTGTTTTTTTACATACATTACAGCTAAAGTGAACTTCTTCTAAAGACTTGGTCTACAATCTAAAAAGTTTGTCATCATGGTCTATACACCAATCTGCCATGATATTAAAGCCGCTTGTCGAGGTCTCCATTTGTGCTGCCAAATACCTCTTAGCTGGTGGGGCATGAACTACAAAGACCTCTTATGGGTGCTCTGTAGCATCAGACACCAAGACCTTAGCGACAGTTCCTTTAAGTCCTGGAAGTTTTGAGGTGGGTAGTAATTTTTCTAGCACATCTCAGAGATAGTCTATCAGATTGAAACACGGGTAATTTGGAGGTCACGTCTACACCATGTACCATCAAGCTACCAAAACCACCCCTAAAAACTGACTGCAGTGTGGCAAGCAGCATTATCCTGCCAACAGAGGCCACTGTCATAAGGAAACAACGTTGCTATGAAGATGGCACATGGTCTGCAACAATGTAAACATATATTGGTCAAAGTAACATTCACATGAATGCAGGACCCAAGGTTTCCCTGCAGGACATTACCAGGAGCATCATACTGCCTCCGGCCACTTGCTTTCTATAGTTGATAGTTCATCCTGCTATTATGTCTACCTCAAGTAAACAACACACACGGACCAGGTTTGTTCTGACACTTTTTTGTCATAGCTACCATTAAAGTTCTGAGCAATTTGTGATGCAGTAGCTCTTCTGTGGGACCAGACCGCACAGGCCAGCCTTTGCTCGGGAGGTGCGTCAGTGAGTCCTGGGCCCTCATCCCCCTGTCATCGGTTGTCCATCCTTGGACCACTTTCAGTAGGTACTAAACACTGCCTACTGGGAACACTTGACAAGGCCTGCTGATTTGGAGACGCCAGTCATGTAAGCTCTCACAATTTGGCCTTTGTCAGTTCTTACGCTGCCATTTTTTCCAGCTTCCAACATCAGCTCAAGAACTGATTGTTCACTTGTTGGCTAATGTATCCCACCCCTTGATGTGTGCCATTGTAAATAAGATAATCTGTTATTCATGTCACCTGTCATTGGTTTTAATGTTGTGAAGGACTGTTGCAGATTTGTCTCATACCATATTTTATCCCCTGTTTTAGCTTTTTCTCAAATTGCCACTGAAGGGCATAATTCCATTCTGCTCCCATTCGGGTGAAGCATGGTGGGAACTGGTTTGCATTTTTGCCAAATACAATACTGTCAATCTGAAGGTCTTTGTAAGCATCTTGTTGTCCTTCTGAAATGTTCACCCTGCTCTGTAGCAAAACAATGCAAATGGAGAGGCAATCCTGCTCCCCAAAACGTACTTGCTTTCAAAGTAGTGCATTCCCATGGCCCAGGAACTTTGTGGTCGGCGTCTGCATTGCTGGCTGTTCACACAAGCCTTGTGGCCGCTACAACATGTGAACAGTATTCATTCTGCCTACAAACAAGCACGGGTTATCCCGGCATTAAACGACTGTAAGACAGAGGACATAACTGGTAAATCACTGCAGCCCTTTGTGAGGCAGCAAATTGTTTCATGAAGTGTTCGGGAAGTTTCACATGAATACACTTTGCTATGGTTCCTGCACAAATCGCAAAAAGACCAAATCTGATAGAAGAAATTTTTTCTTACAGGTTTTGTCCATGGTTCACTTTTAGATGATTGAACAGATAATAAATTATTTCATTTTGGTAAAATCTTTTCCATAGTCATTACTGTGATCATTAGATTTCAATAATCTAAAAGTAGTCTACAGGCTCTGGTGTAAAAAAAACACCCAATGTATTTACTTAAAGTGCATACTTTGTAGTTTTAGTGGCTCAAACATATTATTTTGTATATCACATCATGTATTTTGTTGAAAAATTTCTGCAGTCAAAAACTGCCAGAACTCCTCAATCCCCTAACCAAGCAAATTCTTGACATCTTTCATGGTGATGTTGTGCCATGCCTGTAGTGCAGCCATTTTCACTTCTTTGTTGTTTTACAGGCTTTTTGTTTCGCTTTTGGCTTAAACAAGTAAAACACATGCTCAGGTGTCTGAGGTCAGGTGACTGATGCAGCCATCAGGAATTCCACTGTTTGGTCTGCAAAAACATAGCAAAAAATATGAATTACATTCTTTAAAAAAGATTTTACTCATCAGTCCCTGTGCTCCAAAATAACCAGTCCTCAAAAATAATAAAATTTCAGGGTCAGGTCAATTTCAAATGGTTGAAATTTAAGAAGTTCTGCTGACAAAAACATAAAATAAGGCAGTACTCTTCACTGGTGATTAGTATTTGCATAAGAGGTGTGATTCAGAGGACTCTTTTTCCCTTTTGCTGGTGGTGGGAGTGTTGAAACCACTGGCAGCCCAACAGATAGAGCCTCGACTTTGCTGCCTTCTCTTTCTGCCAGCTATTTTTAGAGAGGTGGTGGGGGAGGAGGAGAAAGAGGAGGAGGGAAGCAGACTTCACATTTTCCAGCCACTCCTATCAGCTCCGACATCTCGAGCACAACACAGTGACAAGGAGAGAGGAAGTGTAATTTGACTCCACACACATAGACACACACACAGTCTTCATTGGTATTTTTTCTTCCCATAAGGCAATGATCATGCATGTACCATCCATTTTTACACAATACAAATTTTATGTCTTATTTAGACATTTTTTGCAGTTGTTTCTTTAAATGGGGTAATGGGAATAATAATAATGTGAGTGGACATCTCTAAAAAAAATCAAGAACTGAATGACAGAATGCTTGTGGATTTAAGAAGCTGAGTTTTACCATATTAAAAAGCAATCTGTATTAAATTTAAATCAATTTAAAAATGCAATTTATCTCTTTACCTTCAAACAAACATCTTTCTTCTGAAATAGTAAATGTGCAGTATTAAAGAAAAAGTACAACAAAATTTCTTCTGTGACATTATGTCCTATTGCACTACTCAATGTATCCTGTACTGCAGACCTTACTTGCGCAAATACAAAGTGCACATTTAAGAACGAGGAGAATGACACTTTTAAATCACCGACTTAAAAAAACAAATGAAAGTTTATTAAAAGACCTCTTCTAAAAAAAATAATGTATTTTATGCTTACATGAAAGTTAAACAGAAGCATGAAGACAACATGTGTGAATGCATATAGGCTACAGAATGTTTCAGTGGGGTTTGGAAGTAGATTTTTGGGGTATACAAGAGGCATCACCCTGATGACATAAGGAGTGGAGTAGGCACCGAGATGTTCTGGTGCACAAGAGGATAGAGGCGAGGGAGGCAAGCTGGAGGACAGAGCCAGATTAAACTAATGAGAGTGAACAAGCAGAGGACAATTGGGAGTGTAGCTGCTAATTAACCCCTTGGTAAAGGGGTGCACAGTTTAGTAAGCTTCCCAGCATTTACGACTGCACACAGAAGGTCTACACTTACTTTGCTCAGGGTTTCTTGGCATTCCAAAAACACAGCTTTTCTGATCTGGTTTTCAGTCAAATACCCTCTGTACAAATGTGTATGTACAGTACATAGTACTGTAAATAGGGGTCAGTACAGAAAAAGCTACACGTCAAAAGACAACCCAGTATATTCCTCTATGTGACATGATTAACGATCATACAAACAAGTGATGTCACAATGGTCAGTGATCTGGTATTTTCCTAGTGGAGCATGACACATATTTTTCCGCTCAGACGCTGCTGTACTTAAGTTTCAGGATAGACATGGCCTGGGATTGTCCTAAAATTTATACTGAAATTGCACTCGCGCCTGTCTCTTTCTTTGACCAGGCTAAAAATGAAAATACCTTTTCCCCCTGGGGTTGGCCTTCTGTCCTGACACGGCTGTGTCTGTCAACTGTGAATTTTATGATGCACCTAATCTTATCTGACAACTGAAGTTGAATCAGAGTTTGTTGCAAAGAATTAGGCTTCAAAACATTTTTGGGGGGGGCACATTTGACATAACTGATCCACTTCTGACATGTAAATCAACCCACAATAGATTCTTAATTAAAACTGGAAGCTTTGCTGTGTCTGAAATCACTGCATTGCTCACTTGTACATTGATGCCTGTATTATCAATTCAGTACAATACAGTTTTTATCCATCTGCTGGAAGTTTTAAGGGCACATTTTAAAGTATAAATGTATATTTTAAATTCATAGAGAAAAAAATCATGGAAATTAACAAGTGCACATGTTCAATGTGCAAAGGACGGTACTTTTAATCAACATTTGTTTGAAAAGGCAAAGACTGCGCCTCAATAGACGTCAAACACTAAAGACAAAGAAGAAGGTGACTTGAGCAACCATAAGGTCACAGAATGAAATATTATGGATATGGGGCACTGTGCACATTGTAAGTTTAGGGATAAAATGTGTATGAATATGTATAGTCCAATATTTTCAGTCTCCAATATTGTATTTTTTTTTACCATTTTACCAATCTATGAAAGACACATAGCCATGTGTTAAGCACAAGGTAGTGTTCTAAAGGTGGGGTAAAGATGGTGACCTTAATAATTTATGCCCTCCTGCTTGGATACCAGCTGCCCCACCCCTTTCCTTGTTGAGAGCTGCATCCCATCTCACTCATCTGATTGTTCCTGCTGACTTGCCTCTCTGTGGGATCTTATATTCTCGTGCCACTTAGGTCGAGGTTGATGGACTGCTTTTAGAAACAAATGAGCTGCAGCAGAGCATAGATGGGTTTGGTCTATGTTGCAAGTCAGTCAGTAGTTGGCTTTGGCAGTGCCTTAGCCACTGATCATCTGTGTCAGCATGCTGCCTCCACCTTAACACAAGAGCACAGATTCTCTGAGCAGGCGTTTCCTTTTTAAGGGTGTTTCCCTAGCTGAGCTCGTCTCTCTCTCTTCCCTTTGTCAAAACATTCAGCGGATGTGGCGACAGCGCGCGCACACACACTTTACAAATATACTTGCTCTGTGGTTTCTTCTACTACCATTGCACTTGCCAATGTCCATCCATGCTGTGAATCAGGCTTTGCAATCAACTGCATTACTGTAACAGGTTACACAGGACATCCTGACAGGCAGGCTTATGCCAACAGACAAATAAGGGGATAAAGAAACAAAGAGAAAGAGAGGAGGGTGGACGATCAGCAGGAGGCACTGTGTGTGTGGTGCTGCAACACCAGAGGACAGGCTGGCACCTCATACAAAATTAGGTCAGTCTGACTTAGATTAGGCCTAGCCCATGCTGGTAAACAAATAATCAAGACTGACTGAATGCAAGAAGCCCAGTATACTGAGTGGGGATGCCATGAGACAAGTCACTCTGTTGAGCCACTGCAAGTACACTGTCATGCAGGAGAAATCACAACAACCTCAATACCTTTTAGAATTATAAATGGAAATGTTTTTTTACGTTACAGCTGATTTTGTTAAGTGAATGAAGGTGCAATTACTGTGAATAGGATAATGCTTTAAAGACAGCATTCAAACTGTAAAGAGAACAGTTGTGAGTTTTAGCAAAAGCAGAGAAATACAATTTCTATTCAACCTCGTTTGCAACTGTCTGACAAAAATGTAAATTTACACAGTCATTACTATTTGTTTAAGTAATGGGTTCTTTGGCCAACTAAACTGCAATATTTTCATTCAACATTGTTCATATGTGGGTGGAGACCATGCAACAAGTACCATTTTATGTTTTATGTCTGACCAGTGTGGTCAACGCGTGTTGTCATTACTGTAACAGAATTGGTAAGTAGTGTTAACAGGGATTTCAGTATAAATAGCTTGGCTTTGAATGTACAGGTCTAATTATCAAAGTAGTATCTGGTGACAAAGAGTCAGGTATTTGGTGTGGGTTTGCCCTATCTGTGTTCTCTGCAGAACCTGCAGTTGAGGGGAATCCTGCATTTCTTTTATATATTATTCCACAGCTTTACATTTTCTGTAGTGATTTTCTGTCACACTACAGGAACTTTTTGACAGCAATCTGCTCTGCAACACTGCATATGTGCGTGCGCCTGTTGTAATTTTGATTAAAGAAATTACCCAGAAAATGCAGACTGTGGTTGCTACATTACAAGATTTGTGTGAAGCAGATCTTGAGCACAAAGCTATTTGGTTATTTGAGCCTATTCTGATTGAAACAAGTCACAAAACAACATTGTCATCTGACTTTTTTTTTCCAAATGTTAATTTGTATGCAAATAGTGAGACGTATAGTATAGTGGTTGAAGCATGAATGGTGAAATGGCAAATTGCTCTGAAACCTCTATTCCTGGCTTGCAGTGGGACACACTTTCAGGTCGTGAAGCAACAGGAATGGCTTTTAGTAAACCACTCTGTCTGGAGAGAAGCCACCTCATTTCATCTTCAATCCATTTATCCAGTGGAAGAAAAATGCAATATTTAAAAGCATTCTGCTATCCCTGTGCTCTTTCACTTCTCAGTTAGGTAGATCACTTCTGAGATAAACATTTAACAATAATGATCAGTCAAGTAGTGTCCAGTATACAATAATATCAACAGCAAGCAGTTTATAGCAGTTGTCTCAATCAAAATTCTCCACTATTTTTGCTGAACTGTACCAGAGCAAATCCTGTCCCAGTTTTTCTAAAGTGAACCTCAACTCTAAATTCCCTGATACTGGCTTAAAAACTTCATGCTTAGGAGGGGAAAGATGTCTAACTACTGTCTCAATCTTACTACATCATTACCATGCCTTAGTAACTTATTGTATCCATACTTCAAGTTAAACATGTACTGTAAGGCTGGATGATGTAGAAAATACAATAATTTAGAATATATTCAGCATTTCATAGTCAATATGAAAGCGTTATGATGTAGTAAACAACAATTTCCAAATAAAAATATACCCAAAAATATTACCCAAAGTCTGATTTCTGCTCTATGTTTAGACATTTGCACTAGCATAAAACAGAAGCAAACTGATACTGTAAGTGCATGTTTTTTTTTTCTTTTGGTCTGGTTGGTGGGTGAGGGTCTGTGTAAGTGCTATGGCCAAGTGATGCATGGTAAATGTAGCTGAAACACAACCAGGTCACAACGAAGGCAGGAACAAGGGGGTTGATGATGCAGTAAGAGAGGACAGAAGGGGATTGCTCCAGGACATTTTTTTAAAAGCCCCATCCAGTCCAGCTTACTTTGTCATTCTCACAAACACACACACACACACTTTCTCTGTGGCTCGCTTTTTTCCTACAAAATACAAGGCAACTACACTACTATGGAAGACAAGGTGAATCCTTAATGTCTTTGTCCAGCTAGCATCAGCATGAATGAATGAAAAAATATTTTTTGGTTTTATGCTGGTGTCAGACAAAAAAAGCGTTTCAGTACCTATAGTTTGGATACCAAATCTTTTTCCATTTAACAGCATGTCAAAAACTCTGTTGTCTGTTTTCTCTCCTTAAATCAATCACAATCGTCTTGCTCGGGTCTAAGTGAAGGATGCTGCTTAGTGTTCCCTCAAAATAGTGACATGGGAAACTGTTTTGGTGGAATATTTGCATTAAACTGAACTGTCCGCTGAAAAAAACTTGCAGCGATGTCTTATTGGACGATCCAAGATCATGGTGACACAATAATAGTGGAAGGTAAAGACAAAGTCACCTGAAATGAGCGGCTATACTGAATGCTTAATGTATGTGGACTGTTTGGAGGGTAAGTTGACATCTACAGACTTCAGTAGACTCTGTAAGGGATAAAGTTACTGAGCAACCATCAACTGGCAGCAACTGGAAAATAAATTTTGATGGGGTGATCAAGATTTTGAACAAGGAGCCCTGCTTGATACAAAGTTATTTCCTGTATTCCAGTTTAACTATTTATAAAACTGACATTTTACGGTTCATTTCTGTGCAACAGAGACATGCACACCTAGTGTAAGAAAAAAAATAAGTAGAAGACTGATCTGTTATGCATATGCACCACTTGCGTGTTGTTCAAATGCCTGGTGTAGCCACTTTCGCTGATTATAATGGAAGGGTAGTGTGATGGGCAGTCGCTCCATGAATGGTCCGCATACCTTTTGCATTCAGTGTGGCTAAGGCGTCACTTTTTTTTAAATGCTTGAAACGACAAACTCCGTTTTAAGCATTCTTAGTGGCATGCCTTAATCTTTTTCCGGTTGATTTTTTGGGAAATCCTCTCCTACACACAAAAAAAATTGCTGTCTGATCATTAATGTTACCACATTTGGCATTATTGAGGTTGACTACAAATGTTCCCCTCCCAACTGAAACACAACAGCAGAAGCAGTTCCAAAAATAGTTAAATGACTAAAAAATTACATTCTGAACAATCACCAAACTTAGCTTTGCTCGTAGTGGACATTGGGAAAATTACTGCTTTTTATGTCTGAGCTACTAAATTCCCCACATGAAAGCAATTTTAGATGTTTCTGAGTGGCTTCCCTGGGAATGATGTCATGATGAGGACTGTGCCTTGTGCTGGACACTCCTGACAATGACACAAATTAGACAGTGACCAAAAGATTATTACTATTACTTTCTGAATCACTGTCTGAGAAGAAGGTGGATTTCAATCCTTATGAGTCTCAAGAAGAATGGCTAAACTGAAAATGAATAGCCTCAGGCCCCATAACCCATTTTGCTCCATTGAAAGTAGAGCAAAATCCTGGGGCTACAAATGAGTATGCATAAGATGGCACACTTCTGATCATGATGTTCCATTCAGTTTAGGTGCAAAATTAGTCTAAGAGAAAGATAATACTGAACAGCAGCCTTCAAACTTGAAGAGACGACGTTCACCATTTGCATAAGTAGTTTTGGAATTGTACTTGATCAGCTGTTTCACTATCCAACTAAATATTCATACTGGATATACATGGGCCAGAAAATGACATTGGCATCAACAAAATACTTGATTTACATGCTTTCAATTCCAAAGAATAATAATAACAATAAAGTTCACTGAAGCCTCTTAGGACAGTAGAGGTGGAGGGCTTGGTTTAGAAAAAAAGCACATTTTACAGAACACAACTGGGTTATATGCACAACACAAAAACCTTTCCCCATCAGCACACTTGGAGGGGGCAATGGGCACATGGTGAAACTCTTGCATTTCCCGGACAATGGTCACACTACGTAAATGCTTCAGAAAAGACAGGTACTGTCAATGACACAACACATCATTACCATGCTTCTGTTACTTAAAGTATGCTAATCAAAGCAATGTTGTAACCCTGCCTACTACTGTCCAACGAGAGCTGCAAAAGGTTCGAGCCTCTTGCGACCCTGCACAGCTTAAACAGGTATCAAAAACAGATGGTTTGATGAAATGACTGGATGTTATTAGCTCTGCATTCTATCTGTACGATATTGCTGTTATATTTAGCATTGACTACTATTAAAAAAAAACCTTTACATGTGGCTTTTGTGAATATATACTGTGGCAATAAATCAGAGCTTCCTGCAAAAAGGTACAGCTTTTAACTTAAAGCACTGAAAATGTTGGCGTCCGCAAAATGCTAGGAGGAATGCTAACCATTTATTGTTGTCTTAGGCATATCTTCTTGTCAACATGCCAAAGAAGTGCTTTGCTGAATGCATGCAATCACATACAGACCTATATATTTCAATAGTTGTTAAACTAAAGCAATGTATCAAACCTCTATTTAGCAGCAAAATGACCATGTTCTGTTAGCAGCTTCTGTCGCATTGGTTGCTAACACACAGAGAGATAAGTAACTGAAGAGTAACTGAAGCTGTTGCCTGTTTTTAACAGAACTTGATTGGGCTTTACAAAGGCAATCACAAAAAACATGGACTCCGTCTGGGTTGAAACGATTCCTCGAGTAATTCGACTACTAAAATGCCTCAAGGCTAAATTCTCTGCCTTGAGACTTTGTTTAATCCACTATATACTATACTATTTAATGCGTGATACAGCGCGGATGTCTGACCGTGTTCCGCCTGGACGGTTATTTCTGTTGCACAGCCGCTCACTTCCGATTTGATGCTGTTATGCGCATTCCAAGTGGGGAATGCAAAATGGAGATGGAGACAGACAAGACAGAACGGATTACTCGATTAATCACCAGAATAACCGATAGAATACTTGATTATTAAAATAATCGATAGCTTCAGCCCCAACTCTGTCAAATGCCAATTTTGTATTATTCATCTATGTAATAAATCTATTTTTTTTTAGCTCTACTTCTTCATCTTGTTTTTCTATTCTGGGTGAACTGTCCCTTTAACTGGACACAAATTTGTATGCGTGCTCCCTCAGTGTGGCTGACTCCTGTGGGTAATGTCTGGTGATAGGGGACATGACATCAATGGGACTGACAGTAGAGTTTAATTGATTGATCAGTGAAACATTCCATGATGCTGTGTGCTCTTAGCAGACAGAGTGAATTGTTGACAGAAATAGCAGGCACTGGAGTTTTGTAGAATAAATTAGTCCTGAAAGCTAAAAATAGCTAAGTGAAAGCACATACCTGATAACTCACAATAAGCTGATCTGTAATATATTCCTGATCATTACAACACAAAGAAAACAGAAAATCTGAACACAAGGTTGAAGGGTTAGGGTTAGAGTTTTTTTTTTCTTCTTTTTTTAACAGGCTAATGCTTATGTTGAACAATTTTCTGCAAATGTCATGCCATGAAAACAATTAAGAAATTTGTGTTGAAAAGGGGAAAAAAAGGGTCACATACATTAACAATGGTATGTTTTGTGCTAGGGATAGCTACACAACCATCTTTTCATTCAGGGAAATGAATGAGCTAGATTAAAAAAGGAAAGAAAAAAAGGAAAGGAAGGTCAGGCTAGCCCAAAGCCAAAAGCATGACTTTATTTAAAACATAAAATACACTCCTTTGATTGCATTATTAATAATACCCCTCCCCCCGTGCTTTCTCCCCAAGCTTCTAAGAGAGGAACAAGTGTGTGTGTGAAGAGTCACATGACAGCTACCCCACTCTTTTGCTCAAGTGACTGTGGCCTTTCTTGCTTTAAAGAGGAAGAAAACTCACTAATACTGTCTGCCTTCACCCGTCATCTCTGGATTCAGGTTGGGTCACATTTTCTCTGTAGCAGTCAAATGTGAGGGTTAGAATGTAAATAGACAGCGACACGGTCTTTATTCAAACCAGAGCAGGCATGGAGGTGCACATGCAAAGTACTGTCAGGACTTGTGATGTGCTTGCGGCAGGGTTACAGTATCTGAGTGGTGACAGGCCTGTGTGTGGGTCACTAAGCGGCCCTGTTGCCACTTACTTTGACTATTCAAAACAGTGGCCAAGACCTCTTGGCTAGTGGTGACAAGCTATGCACGCGTAACAGCACCTACAGTCAAACTACACACAAGTCTTCATGGTGGAAAGGTCTAGGTAGAATTTCTCTGGTAATGCTGACCCTGGGGGGAGCTTGGGGCCAAAAAAAAAAGAACAGTCAAAACAAAACAGGCAAGTATTTCAGAGGTTTAACAACACACAACTATATTGATGTGTTACTTCACAAATACACCATATAAAACCAGTTCAAGTGGGATCGAAAATCAAACAGTCAGAACAGATATTTTGTAGGAACTGTCATACTAATGTGGGATGGCTCCCAACTGTTGCAACTTGTCCATAGCAAACACTATTTAATACTTCCATTGCATGTCATTAAACAGACTATAATCAATGCAACTCAACTGATACCCATTTGTTATTCTGGAGTCTACATGGCAACCTGTTTCAAGGATTCCATTAGCACAAAGTTGACCTGAGTCAGACCTTCCTTCAACACTGCTTATGGGGACTTTTGTTAAGGACATGCAAAAGTTTCAAAGGTTTGTCCAGCATCACCATGTAGATCTTAATGGGACATAAGACACACAGAAATTCCACAAAACTTTTGAAACATTAGAAAAGCATCTATATTGTCAGCGTCCTGTGTAATGTACTACCTAGCTATCAAAACTTTACACACTGCAATTAGCAAATCACAAAGGGTGCCATTTAGGATATAAGATGTGTCTCCATTAAACAATGAGACTAATGCTGTGTGCAGTTAACTGTGTTTAATTTGAGCAAATTGAAACATACAGGGTTTGTTTATGGCCAGTGATTAATGTATACTATGTGGTTGAGGCATGCATGTTGTGGTTCGACTGACATACACCCAGTCATACATTTGGCAGTGAATCTGACCCACAGTTTAAACTGTCGTGTCAGTGGTTTTACAAATTCATGCTGTCCTGATTGTCTCACAGTTGTGCTTTTGATGGCGTCATGAGTGATAATGATCCACTGCATTTTTTAAATCTGTTACAGTAAATACTGAACTGAAGCTTAATTTTTTAAAGAAGTGTCACAAATCAGATAACTATATCTGTCAGAAAACTCCTAATTCGATATTTTCCACACAAGTACACACAAGTGGCTAGTCACATGTCATCTCCACTAGAAATCATTAGTTTTAAAGACGTGATTGTGTTCATAGAAACGTGAATATCTTGTTGTCTGCCAGTTCAGGGCAGTGGCACTGTTGGAGGGTTTGCTCAGTAGCAGGCCAACATCCACATTAAAGCCAGCAGCACACTGCATCCAAAGTAATGTGTCCAGTTTGCAGTCCCAAGAAAGATAAACTTTTTGGGCTGCAGTGAGAACTATTAACAGTCATTCACCAGCCTGACACAAAACTGACACTTGTTAATACGTCATATGACTGGCTGCACATCTGTATGTTTTCATTTAACCCGCTGATGAGCTTGTGATGGACCAACTGTGACATGACAAAATTAATGCAAGACAAGTCTATTCTCAGTTCAATTTGCTATACTTTTTTGCCATTTGCCAAAGTGTACAGATAGAATTTCACTGGTTACGCCAAAGAGCACAAGAACAAGTTATATGTTTCATGCAGTCATTGTAGTTTCCAGTATTGACTAAACTCTGTCTGCAGAAAATGTTCATTAGCATTTGTGTATTTTCAAGTCAATATGGAAGGAAAATTATATGGATCAGTGAGATTAATCATGGCTATACCATTAGATGGACAGCTTACTGAAACAAGAATAATTGAATGTACATGGTCAGTAGGTTTTACAATACCGCAAGCAGCTCAGGACAGTAAAGTAACTAACAACTACAGAAACCTGCAGGGTTCTTATATTCCAACTCAAGTCCCAGACATAAAACACACAACTACTTAGTGTCTGAAAAACATCATTAAATAAATTATGTCATGATAATTTTGTTTGTTTAATCTAGAACCTTCTTGTGCTTGTATAATATAACTTTCAGTGCAGCTACAGTTTTGTTTGTGATTTCACTGTTGGGATTATTACCCCCTTCACTACACCTTATTCTAGTGTAAAGCGAAAGATCTCATGTGGTTGTGAATGTGCTGGCATTTGCCACATTTAGCCATCTTTGTGAATGCCTTTAAAATGTGATTTTGTGCATGCAAGTCCAACTGAACTGAAGGTGGATTTTTTAAAATTAAACTTCTTAACTTCTGAAGAAGGTTTTATGAAGAACTAAGTTGTAGTGACAGAGAGCTAAAATTTCATAATCTTTAGCTCCACATTTGCCTATGAATGTGCAACACACCCTGATGAAATGGTTTCAGTCGTGTTTCGTAGGAAGCTTACTGACTGAAGACGAAAAAGGATTTAGATTGCTAAACCACAAAACACAATAGCAAAGAGTAAGGTAATGGAAGCCATAATGCAGAGGACACCATTAATGGTCTAGTTAAATTCAATAGCCTAGTTGATGAAGCCACCATTTTGGATGAAGACAGCTACATGTTCAAGAGCATGGATAACAAGAAAATAATGGACAAGCAAAGGCCCATGTATTGTCAGACATACTGTCCTGAATGTCCTTCTGTGATGCTGTCAGGTATCAGGCAACAGATGTTTGACAAAAAATTGAATGCTGATACATTTAGTCTACAATGGAATGTAAGGTTGGGTGAGCTCTACTGAACTGGTTTATGTCAATTGGGACAACTGGGGGGTTGTGGTAATGGGGGGAGTGTGTGGTGCAGGTGTGCAAGGAGGCACACCCACAGCTTCTTTAATTAATTATTATATGATACTGTGTTTAAGTGTAACTGCAATTATTTTAATTGCCTAGTACTTTGTGACAAATAAATAACAGCAAAATATTCAACTGCCTCTCCGATGAGACTTTCTCTCCCTCTCCCCTTCACAGGTGGATTTTATCATGAAGATGTTTGCTCATCTTGGTGTAACAGCACATGAACCAGTTCTCTTGACTGCAGGTTCTTGTTGGAGGGTTCCAGTCTGCCTGGAGAGGCGCCTAAATAACGCTGAGACAGTACCGTTTTTCTCTTGGGTGAAAAAAACCCCTGCTGAAATGGGTTTTCAAATACACTCGAATTATGATGCTAGGCTCAACAGTTTTCCCCTATTAAAAGGTTTTACAGTAGACCTTTTACAGGTGCCAGTGTTCTTTTTGTTTTAAAATGAGAAAGATCACTACAATGGCCTCCAAACCCCTGGATTACTGGTATGGTTTTAAATTGGATAGGGCAGTTTTTAGTACAACAACAAATAACTATTCTATCGGAGCATAGTGGCCTGACAATGTATATCTTGTTAAGTAAAATACAGGGTTTTTACTAGCCAGACATAATTGGTGTGGTAGCACTTTGGCTACTTACAGCCCATGTAGCCACAGACTTCATAACTAAACTACTAGATGGGACTAGGGTAAGTATGCTGTGTTATTACCAAAAACCTGTACCAATAAAGACTGCAAGATAATCAGCTGAAGCTGAACCATCCAATGCTGCACATAAAGAGAAATAAAGTCAAACACCAACCATTGGACTCATCTGCTAGAAAAAGCAAGACACTCACAGAAACACTGTAATCTTGTTTTTCCGTTGTTAATAGACACATCACACATTTTTTTTATTTTTTACTGGCAAAAGATATTATGCAGAAAAAGGAAAACCAAAAGTAAGAAATTTTAATTAACAAAAGGTGACAGGCCAAAGAAAATGGTCAGTCGGGGAAGGCCTTTTAACTTCAGTATTGTTGTGAAACAAGCATACTATCTTACATTGTAAATGACCAACCAGACATGTTATAAACATGTGCTGTCCTCTAGGAGCAGCTGGGGACTCTCACAGCAGACACTGTTAAATGGTTATATTTTAGGACTGCCACAACTAAACTTACTTTATTATAATGTAAAGATCCTTGCACAAGATGGAGCATTGTATTTAAACTCAAATACGCATGTACTTTAAAACATATTTGCTAATTAGCTTTTACATCTATGTCTTCTTCAGTAATTTCTCTTCAGGTGTTAGTTCGCAAAGCCTCTCCAGACCTTTCTGCTATTAACAGCAGATGTACAGTTAAAAGGACTATCATGTCAGAGGTGATAAAAAATCAGCACTATCACTGACCAAAAGCCACATAATCCCCATGAGTGAAATCCACAGACTAAGAATTTAATCCTATTCATATCCTGCACTTCCAGATTAAAAAAGAAAAAAATACACATAAATGGATGACAATCCTCATTTAATAACAAAGACCCCCTCCCAGTGCAAAAGGATAACTATTCAGGTTTCAAACACATGGTCATCATCTTATAGTGACACTCATTCTACTGACAAGCTCTGCTGTGCACAAATCCAGTTTCAAACAATACAATAAAGGCTTTCACACAGGCTGTCATACATGACTTGTTTCTACACATAGGCATCAAGGCAATTTTTTAGAAAAGCCCAAGGACTTTGCCATCACTGTTCACCAGAGCCACATAGTGTCGCATGCATTCAGGGCGTCAGCATAGTGTGGGTCATATTCAGGTCACACAAGCTGATTAACATTAAATTTAACCTTTTTTATACTTATCTTGATAACTAGATGATCTCTGATGTGCATACAGGTTGCTCTCAAACCAAAACCATTACTGACAAACCTTTAACAAATCTTTGTACAGTACCATGCATGCACACATCTCATATTTGCACCAGTTTACAAGGTGTGAACAATAAGGTCAAAGGTCTGAAGAGCTGGACCACTTTATAAACAGACCAACAATCTGATTAATTACAGCAAAATCTTAAATTCCTGTGAAACTGAAACATCACAGAGGCAGCAGGTAGACAGCTGTCTCAGGTATGATGGTTCCATGTCATGAGTTGTAAGAGGGTAGAAAAAAATCTACATTAAGAGTTTTGAATCAATATTTGATAAGTGAATGCAAATGTAAATATTAAACTTGGTGCCAATGCAAACACGCTTGCAGATATGCTACATTTAAACCATACAAAAAAATACTAACAAAAGTAAAAATGCACACAAACAAATCCACATGACCTCTGGCAAGAAGAAATGAGGCTGGTCTATAAGGCACATGAAAGCACAAAAATAGGAATGATTTTGGAAACAAGTTGAATAAATGTCAACTATTCAAATGAAGTGTTCCGACAAAAGAAAAATAGTGGAGAAAACAACTAGCGACCCTTAAAACCCTGAAGAACTGCTATCCCTGGATTTCTTTTTAATTTTGTGATCTGTTTTTAGATCTCTTCACTCACATTTAAATGCTAGCTCTTGTCCCGATTTAGAAAAATACACCCTTTATCTCAGAGGTGTGGCTATAGATGCTTCAAATCAGACATCAAGTTTCATATCAACATTTGTAAATCAAATGGGTATTTCTTACAAATCATACAAGTATTTACTGTAGTTGCCATGCCCGCTGGTATTCAGGTTCACAGTCAAGATGTACAACACCCCTTCCCCACCATGTTGTCCTGTATCTGAGGTGCACATACTGGATTAATCTGACCAGTAAGTCTATCGCCCTTAAAACGTTTTAATACAAATACATTCTATGCGTTTTGGGGATAAAGGTAATCAAAGACATCTAGCTTGCCAAGCCTGAACCCATCCGATGCTCGGCAGCTGCCTCTCTCTGTCTGAGAAAAAGCGGTGATGAAAAAGGCTTTGAACGCCATCTTGTTCATTGCAGCTGCTTGGGCCCTGAATACAGGAACCCATTCATTCGAGGAGGCGGAGGGAGGGGGCACACTGGCAAAATGAATTCATCTTTGTGAACCAGTAAATACGACTAGCTCGTTTAGGAAACACAGAGAATTCCCCGAAACAACAAGAAATCGACCATATGCAGTAGTGGGTACTTTAAACACAGAATCTCAACACTGCTGGCCGATAAGTTGGTACAGGCGGCGGCTACACAGATCTCGCCTCGGTGCTGGAAGAGGCGCTCAGCGCGGCTTCCTGCGACAGCACGTCTAACTCGCTGGTAAACCATCTTGACAAATATTAACCACTAAATAAAAAACCTTCGATCTCTTTTCCTGTTCTTTAACACCTTATGGTAGTATAACGACAAGGATTTGATTCTTCACAGTGGATAAAGCGTGCCCTTTTTCCGGGCTAGAGCTTGATCTACTATGGAGCACCGCGGCCCGATGGGGCATGGTTACCGTAGCTGCTAACAACTTGCCCTGCAACAGCCCGGTGATCAAGATAAACAGATTGTCAGAATCCAATTAGACAATCTCGTTTTCATGTCATTAAAACAAGAAGTTCAAATTAAGGTCGAACTATGTGTTCGCAAACTGTCGCTGACTTAGCACTCATGACACTAAAATGGCTATTTCCACAGCCGTGCTTGTCATTTTTCCTCGCGATCATTACAGCTGTAGTTCCACTTGGTAATCGATGCAAATTTGTGTTATTTCAACGCACCGAGCATTGCAAGGGAAAAAAAATAACGAATTAGCCTTTTCCCTTTTAATCAATCAGTGGATGGATGGCTCTGAAGACTTAACGTGGGAATGGTAACATATAGCTGTGACATACAGTAGCCATAATCCATGACGGTTTGGTTTCGATTCACTGAATTTAATGCTAATGCTTCAACAAGCCGGTTTAAACAAAGCTTCCCAAGCAAGTGTCCACAGCTCGGAATATGGCCATTACCTAAATAATGTAACGGAGGAAAATATTAACGCTTCAGTACATGAGTTGTACATAAAAGCGGTGCTCAAAAACACTGTTCATATTCACTACATATAGAGTCATGTTGTTCTGGCCACCATATTCGTAATATACACACCCAGATTAACCATACCAGGCTGGAAACGTAGGCTGTGGCCACTGCTGGCTAACTTGTATGGACTGGCTACGGAATAGTGGGGGTGGTAGTGATTCTGTTGGCGAAGTAGCCATTTTTAGACTCCCTTCGTTGTCAATTCCATGATGCTACAAATGTTCAATATGTGTGGAAGTAAATCCAAACTCTGCTCATATTTGTTTCAGTTATGCAAGTTTAAGAAGTTACCACCAAGTGGTATTATCTTGAACAGCTTGTCTAGGGTTAGTCAACAGTAATCTGAAAATAGCAACTATGCGAGCAATTAGCTTACCATGTAATCACTAGCTATCTATCGAGCAAAAAAGTGGGCCGACAGGCAGTTCCAAAAGGTTGGCGATTATAGAAAGAAATGTGTGTTTAATGCACCCCGGATTAAAATATTCCTCGGGTAAATAGACAGCTTAAGCAACACTGATACAGTTTAACGCACACAGCTAATATTTCCAGAGAGGGAGAAAGACACCCGGACGTTGGAGGGGGGTGCTAGCTAACCTACCGAACTGTCACAAACTAACCTGTTAATTAATGTTAGCACTGGCCATTAACCCCCACCCTGCCGGACCGAACTATTACATATAAATATCGTTCTGATTAACTGACAGCTAGGTGAACGCAGTGCGCTGGGTTTCTATAACAGTGACCCCCACCCACCGTCTTGGCAGCAACGACTAGCTAGCGGCAGGCTAACGGCAGCTAACTCTAACGGAGGAGCCACTCAACCCAGTTTAACCCTTTTCGTTCATCTTCCCTGCTCGACAGGCTAGCCAACTGCACAGACACTTAATGCATTTCCTGAAGCGCAATTTCAAACATCAATACATGTCCTTACCCGCTTTCAGTCGAGGGTATCCGTTGTTTATATCACATTGACTGGAAACAGCAAAATCTTGACTCTCCTCTCTCCGCCCAGGCGCTCAGATTTAGCTAGTTTAGCCACCGAGGAGCGGCACTCCCCGAACCCAGTTTTTGACCCGCCGAGGGGGGAGACACACCGGCACAGAGGCGCAGAGACAAGGCGCTGTTCACCCAGACAGACGTGTCAGAGTCCCGTTTGAGCGTTCCTCCGTTTCAACGCAAATTCCAACTCAAAGCAAAAATCCCTTCTTGTCTTTCCCACCGTCGTCGTCCCTCTTTTTCTTCCTTCACGCCAGGATCTCAGTCGCTTCTTCCTCCGGCCATCAAACAGCAGAGATGGGCGCGGTAACCCTGCATTCAGGTCTGGGAAACCCCACGTTACGGCAGCGTCACAACGCACGGCGAAGGGTCGGCGACCACTCCGACTGATCAGGAAATACTGCCATCTTTGGTAACACAACACACCTAGATTACACTTACCTGGCAGAACACAGCTGCTAATCCCACTAATTTGTCTATTTAGAGAGTTTTAATTAAATATGACCTGGCAGGACAAAGTCAGCTACAACACTGATTTCCAAACGGGGCCGACTTCAGCAAATGGGGCATGAAAAGATTGTAAGGCAACGAGAAGTAATATTTCAGTTTCATATAAAAGTACGTGTATAGTTGGAGTCAGCTCATCAAAAAATTTTAAAGATACAATTTAGGATTATGGCTAAAAAAAAAAAAAGCAAGCGACTTTAAAACCAAAAAGAAAGAACTAAAAGAAATGAGCTATGAAGAGCAATTGAAGTAGCCTCTAAAATAATGCAGTATTTGTTAAATAGCTAATGATCAAAGTAGAGAAATGATAGAAATATACAGTAAATTGTTTAACTAACAAAAAATAATTGATACTTGGTTTAAATCGTCCCAATTGATAAATTATTGAAATAGAAAGTTACATTTAACATATAAATGGCTGCCTCTGCCCCTCTCAGCGGTGGAAATAAAGGCCTAAAGACACCATCTTAGCCTTAACAATGCTACAATACTGTTCATGTGCTGTTTATACCAGAGGTTTCACTCTGGCCTGCACTGTTTTACAGCTTTTTGAGTTGTGCTTTCACTACTCTTTACCACACGTTATTGATTTAAAACAAATAACAGTAGTAGGAATAATTATGGTTTCATTAACATTATCTCATCCTACACACCCGATACTCTGGAAACCCCAATTCAGTATGCCCTTGGTATCGTAATAAACTGGATACATGGCTAAAAGTGGCTTTCTGTGATATGAAAATGCTTGCAGTTTGCAGAGAGTCTGACTTTCATGTCAGTACAGCGACTGCCACTTCAAGCCGATAACACTGGCTCCTTCTCAGAGCACATGAAAGTGATGCCTAGCTATCAGCATACATGGTTAAACACACAAACACCATTTACTACATGTGCTGCCAATATAATAGTCGACATTTGACCTGTAGTTTAATTACAAAAACTATATATCAGTAATTACTTATGTCAGACAATAATAATAATACCGATCCATTAATGACACATTGCCAGTATTTAATCACTGCCTCTGTCAACAGGAGTTTGATCAGTAGAAGCTGTTGTTGGAAAATTTTGTTGACATATTCTGTTCTTTGGATATTACCTTTGCCATACTTCATGGTTTATGCAGTGATGTCCCTGGGCTCTAGTTCAAGCCAAGAAATCATTAGGGATTTGCTTCCTGTGCTGAGTGTTTGTGGGTGGACCATCACTGCAGCGCAGAGATGGCTTGATCATTATCACCAGTAGTCTAGGTATAGTGCTCAGAGGAGGGGTTAATGCTCAGTGGGTTAAGGCGTTACTTGGAGACATGGAACACTTTGCCGTCCTCTGAGACAACAAAGTGTACATGGGCTCGGTCCGATGGGGGAAGACAACAGCATCATCAGTTTGGTTAGAGAGAAGAGCGCTCCTGAGAGAGCGCTGCTCTGTCTGTTTGTATCAGACCTGTTAGGTGTTGTCTTTTTTACAGTCACATTTTAAACTGATGGCCATTGTTATGGATCAGTTTAACTTAACGTTTTCATTTACCCAAGAAAAAGTCTAATTGTGATTAAGAATCTCTTTTACAAGAGTGTCCTGGCCAAGACAGGCAGCAAACAGAATGTGAGATGGACAACAGTCAGCAGGTATCATAATCAGTTTGAAATTCTTATATATATTTTTATGTACGCACATAATTATTTATTTGAATGTAGCGATCAGGGAGAAATGCCAAGAATAGCAATTACTGGACCCCAAAAAGCATGTGCCTATTAAAACTAATCAGTAAATGTGCTCTCTGTATGAGTAGTCAGAGTATGTGTTAGTGTATCTGTGTCCCTCCCGCTTCTGTAAACCCTAAACCTGTAGGAGGAAACTGGACAGCTGACCTGTATGGAGAATCTTGTGCCTTGAGATGGTCAGCTCTGTTAGTACGCCTATGAGGAGAACTTTCCCCACAGTAAATGTTCAGTAGTGTATGGAGGTGTGTGTGCATGAGGGCATATGCATGTGAGTTAAAACCTCCCATAACTCATTCACTCATTTTTGTAGGTGTACCTATAGGAGTAATTAATATTCATTGTTTTTTTATCGTGTTCTGCTTCTGGTTTATATACCATAATTTAGGTATCTTTTTATGTATTTTACAGTGTTGCATAGACGTAGCACAGTTTATCAGATAGTGTTCTGGGTGTTTGTTTCCACCGGGACTCATCTGCCCAAGTTAATGCTGCTGAGATTTAGTTGCCCCTGGATACACCCCTGCCTGTCTGCATATATGTGTTGTGAAGCTTCTTTAGCAGAGCTTCAGAGCACCCAGGGGAGAAAGCTTATTGTCTGCATTCAGTCTTTTGATGAGGAGAGGGCAACGAGAACAGTCCACACCTTGATGTGAGGGTAAAGTATTAGAGTGAACTTTAATTTAGTTATGACAAATAGGATATGATAAACTGTGTGGATTACTACCATGACTTCTGTGCTGCATTTTGTTTAGTAATAAACATTCAGTTATTTTTAAAATGTATATCATTCACTGTATGATGATGGCATATACACCAGCCTATAAAAACTCTGCAAGTTAGCATGGTTGCAAAGGGGTTTGCCTAATTCTGAAATTTTGAAAAAATTAGTGTATTGCAGAGGTAGTTGTTGGTGAAATCAGAAATAACTGCAAAATGATGTGTTTGGACACAGTATAAATTTAATTCATGGACATTAGCTTCAAGAAAGCAAACTTTTAAAACAGTCACCTGCATTGATTTAGTACAGTCACATTTGCTAACTGCTCATACACAAGGAAAGACAAACCAACACTACCCGTAGGCAGAGCAGAGTCTGTAAGTAGCACTATCTCACAGTATTAGTGAGAGATCAGAGGAGAAATCAGATTAGAAAAAGAGGCAAAATAGCATCACAAATATTGCCTAATATGATCTCATACATTTCATAAAACGAGTGACATTACATGAGGCTAAGCTCATAATGACCTTGCTTTTTATAGGCAGGTTGGTGTACTGTAATCTGATTTAGCATAATCTCCTGCAATCTCTGATAAATGCTTACGGCATGTATCTCTGAGAGAGGTCAGATCCTATTGGTCCACTGTGAGGCATTACTGACATCTGCTGTTAACACACGCAGGGCCTAGTTCACAGAGTATGGCAGCTCTTGTAGTTTATCCAGTGAGGATTCCATTTAACTGTAGGAGTAAAGCTGGAAAAAAACAGCTCTGACTGTTGTCAGTCCCAGATGAGACATCCTACCACACTGATGACTCTGAAGTTATTAGAAAAACTGTTAAACAGTGTGCATGGTGGTTGATGTAATTAGAACTCACCTTTATGCAGAGCAAATATTTACCTCTGTCTCATACATTAACTAGAAAGCTCCAAGGATATACATGTGTTTACTTATAACATACTGTCCATATATATTTCAGATATAAGGCATCTAAATGTTAAGTGGGGAAGAGGCTGATGGGCTTTGAAGAATCTACCAGGTTGGCTGAGGCACAAACCCAAACCTCCTGCTATGCTATGAGCTAGATATGAATCATATATATAAAATACAATAAGTAAATCACCACAACTACAACCTATACACCACTGAATTATACATGAATTCATTTACGGTACTCACCTACATAGTTATTTGTTGCATGTTGCGAGTAAGACCACATGAAAACTAATTAGCCATCAAGCAGATGAAATATCCATCCATTATCTAGACACCACTTTATCCTGTGTAGGGTCACAGGGGGCCTGGAGGTGAAGGCTGACTGAGGGTGGAGGCAGGCTTCACCTGGACAGGTCTCCAGTCTATCACAGGGCCTTTGGAAAATTTAGAACACCAGTTAACCTCAGCATGTCTTTGGACTGTGGGAGAAGGTTGGAGAACCTGAAAGAACCCAGCAGGGAGAACATGCAAACTCCACACAGACAGACCCCAGGCTAGGACGTGAACCCAGGACCTTCTAGCTGTGAGGCGACAGTGCTAAACGCACTAGTTTAGTTTGCTGAAAATAATGGACAAATATTTTAAATGTTTAGTTTAAATAGTTGGCAACAAGTAATAGATGAACTGTTGAGATATATAAAGCTAGCGTCACAGTATCCACTTCTTGTTCGGTATGCAGGAAATCACACCTTTAATGTCATCGTCTATCATGGACAAGTAAACCTGATGGGGCAGATGCACAGTGTGTTTACCTACCCCTCCTCCTCCAGAACATAGTATTGTAAAATATACATCCTTAAGTTGGTCTAGAAATGTTTTTGTTTGTGTTAAGCCCTTTCTATATTTTGCATCCTAACTCCAAACTGATTCAGAAGTTTTTTTCTTCATACGCTATTCATTTTACCTTTCCCCCTCCAAATTCATAAAACCGATAAAACATAAACACCTCTTCTCAGTAGCAAACACAAGCTGCTGTTTGTGAAGCCGTAGCCTGGAATACTCACATACTTCTTTTAACTGAAGTTCATATTTTACCAAAAATAAAAGAAAACGGGTGACCTGATACCTGAGTGATCAGGGTCTTACATAGGACACACAGAGATATGTGAATGAACTACATTTAGCTAAAGGGTTAAACTACTGACCACCAACAGTTTCTGAAAAGTTAGAACTGACACTATTTTTGGACTGATGCTGCTCCTAGTTCATATTTGCACCCCAAGCTTCTAGTACCACGACTACCCCAGTTCAATATATTAACAGCTAGAGATACTGATAGATTAACATGTAAAAGGTCTGCACTTATATATCGCCTTTCTACCTTAGTGGTACTCAGAGCACTTTACAGTGTGTTTCACATTCACACATTTATTCACACACCAGACTTCCATGCAAGGTACCAGCTTGCCAATGGGAGCAATTTGAGGTTCTGTGTCTTGCCCAAGGACACTTCGGCTTGCGGAGGGGCCGGGGATTGAACCTTGCGATCAGTTGACAACCAACTCTATCACCTGAGCCGCAGCCTCCCCATGTAAGCATAGTATATCTGATTCATAGGTTTAAATTTCATATGTAGGTTTTATACCAAACCACTGTTTTCCATCATTTATCGACATTAATCTTTCTCCATTTTGTGCCATATTCCACAAACTGCTCCTTGTTTGACCTCACTGTGAACTCGGCCTCCTTTCGCTTCATGGGTACAGTACCAGCAGTGCTACAGTATGCACTGTATACATCTGGCTTGCATCAGCTGACACACCCTGGACTATGGTGGTTATAATACCGCTGCTTACCTACACCCCCTGGTGGTGGAATTATGCTCTACAGTCAGGGCCTTCAATAAGTTGTAGGGCTATAAAGGGTGGACAAGGTATGTTCTGGGTTTAACAATTCAGTTTTTCACTAAAGTATTGTGTTGGGGAAAATGCTGGAGCTACTTTGAATATAAAGGCTATTGTGGTTACTCTTCCTCTGCTTCGGAAGCCCTATTAGTCTGTTGCAAATCCATTTGTGCATATGACAAACCACCCAAGTTATGTCCCCTGATACAGGGTCATGGTAGACCACCAGGCCTTTATGGTCTTATCAGAATAATAGCTATTACAGACAAACAATAGTACAGAATATTGCAATTGATTTGGCTCAAAAACACCAAACTGGCTCAATTAAATTCTAGCAAACTTCTGCCATTAGTACTAAATCACATGATTATTTGTAGACAAACAGATTACTAAGTCAATGCAACATCTATCCATCATCTATTACACCACTTAATCCTCTGTAGGGTCGTGGGGGCTGGAGCCTATCCCAGCCGACTCGGACTAAGGCAGGAGACACCCTGGACAGGTGTCCAGCCTATCACAGGGCCACATATAGAGACAGACAACCAAGCACACTCTCATTCACACCTACGGACAATTTAGAATCATCAATTAACCTGGGGGAGGTTAATTGTGGGAGGAAGCCGGAGAACCCACTGAAAACCCACGCTGCACAGGGAGAACATGCAAACTCCACACAGAAAGGTCCCAGGCGTCCTAACCGGGACGCGAACCGGGGATCTTCTAGCTGTGAGGTGACGCTGCTAACCACCGAGCCACCATACAGCCCTCAATGCAACATGTATGTGCAAAATGTATGTGAGTAGTGCAATTCCTTGTTTTCCTTTTGCTAACCATCATAATGTTGTAATGTGAGGAATTTCTGTTTTTTACAGTTTCCACACATAAACATCTCATGTTTCATGTCCTGAATAAAACCACAAACAGAAGGAGCAAACTGATGAAAAGGCAGTCACAGTTATCACTTTACCTCTTATAGTCCACACAGGTGTCAGTGTATCTGTATAAATGAGCCTGTCCTTTAGTACATGATCACTACTTGATTTACGTGGGTTTTGTTATCATCGGACAACAGCATTAGATGATAACTTCATTTGAAAATGCAGTAATAGTGAAAATGAATACTAAACATTTAGTATGTTATCATTTTGTATGCAATGTAAATTTTTGAACCCAAAATTAAGACAGCAGCATTTTTATTTTTAGAGTTTTGCACATGGTGGGAAAATTGAGTAATGCAATGCACAGTGTGTTAACATACAGCATATGTTTAGTTTGCTATTACACCATCTACTGTGTACAGAAGACGTGAGCACACCTCTGGGCAATATCAATTAAATGTCAAACTGATTCCAAACTGAGCCACCTGTCAATAACCGCATTACTTCTCAGTTAAATGTATTTGTTCTTATTTACAGTATAAATTAAAATACAGGCCCTACAGTAGAAACTCAGTGAACAAAAGTCAACACACCTTTTATTATAAACATTCAAATCTTTTATTCTTACCATATCCTGTATGTCCACCTTTATTTGTCATCACAGATTCAGTCTTCCTCAGTATTGGAGGATACCAAATTTCTAAAGAAATGTTCTGCTATTCTTCAGAATAGCAGAACATTAGCTTCTCTTTGCTGGATGGTTTGAGTTGCTCTGCTTTACTCTTCAAAGTTCCTCAGAGGTGTTCTATTAGAGTCTATTCATGCCACATGCTTGTTCGATTCATAGTTTTCATTTATTTCTTCTTTAGAAACTCCTGTGTGATTTAGCCAGTGTGTTCTATCATGCTGGAATATTCGTCTTCTGCCAAGCTTCTGCAGACTAGAGTCATCCTGTCTGCCAGTATTTTGGTTCGTCCACAGACATTTATGGTGCCATCTTTGGCATGCAGCCTCACATTATCATGCTCTCACCTCTGTGCTTCACTGTCAGGACTTTGCATTCACTGTGGATGTCCTGGTCAGGTTCACACCAAACATGTTGGACTCCATCTGAGCCAAATACATTGGTCTTTGCTGACCAAAGATGTGCTCCTAATATTCATCAGGCTGCTTTTCATTTTCTTGCTGGAGTGGATTGCGTCCATGATGCCCTGTCCTTCACACTGATAAGCCCAGTGCCTGGTCTGAAGCACCAACCTGTCAGTAGAAAAGAGACTGAAAGTAGTGCTCGATCCATGACGTCATTTCGGGAGGACTTTGATTATGGCTCATTCTATTCCTCCTGATTACTGCTGAAACTGTGTTGATTTTTTCTTTGTGAAGGTGTACTCACAGGTGTACTCCCTTTTGTTTCTGTGATCACAGGTCTTCAGTCTTGTGTGTCAGTGATCACAGGTGTATTCACTTTAGTGCACTGACTTTGTACTTTGGTGCCTGTATTTTCTATATAGTCTTTCCAAAGTATTTGTTTTAGATGATTCATACGAGGAAATACGCTACTGTTCAACTTTAAAAATGCAGTTACTAAGAGGTGATGCAACTTTGAATCATTAGATATTCAAGTGATAGTGCACAGGGGTGTAGTCACTTTAGTTGTATACTTTATTGCTTGTATACAACACTGGCATCATCAGGCATAACATTCTGACCACCTGCCTGGTCCCCCTTATGTGGTCCAAAATGCTCTGAACCATTGGGCATGGACCAGAGGACCTCTCAGGGTGTCCTATGGGGTCTGGAACCAGGACGTTGACAGTGGATCTTTTGGGTACTCTGGCTTGTGCAGTGGGGCCTCTGTCAATCCAACTTGTTCCACTGCATCCTGTTGATGCTTGATCAGAATGGAGTGTAGGAAGTTTGGAGGTCAAATCAACATCATTGGCGATTGTCATGTTCCTCCACATGTTCCTGATGGTTGATGTCTTTACCATGTGGTGGGGTGCATTTTCCTGCAGGGGTAGGCCAGTGACATTTGGGATTTCCATTAGCATGAGGGAGTGTGTTTGTTCTGGGACAATGTTTATTTGGGTGTCTAAGTCTCATCAACATGGATGTTAAAATCCAAGGTTTTCCATCAGAACACCACATAGTACCAATATGATCAATGTTATTCACTTCACCTGTCAGTGGTCAGGATGTTGTTGCTGATCGGTGTGTATAATGTATTGGCTATTTAAAGCATGAAAGTATGAGGATCTAGTCTGTCGCTTTACAAATCTGGGCTGCCATTCTCAGGCTAAATGAAATGTCTTAAATCAGATCCTCAGACAATACATTTAATAAAGAGTACATTTATTTGTTAATGTTGGCTCTGCGTATACACAGTATATCATGGGGTTTTGTGTATTTTGTCCGTGTATGTGTGAGAGGACTTCCCACTGGCCAGAATCCAGGAACTGCAGAGGTCAGTCAGCGCACATGGACACTGAAGCCATCAGAGTGACTCTGTAAACATTCGTCTCCTCGCACTTCACAGTGAGAGGCACACACAACTGCACCACCTCATAGGGCTGTAACACACACAGACATACATGTTCATCAGCCAGTAAATAAATGTCTGAAGTACAAGAAAGTTCAAAAACTGAGACATATGATTTACAGGATTGATGGTGACGTTGATGTTAAAGCTGCTGATACAAGATATTTTATGCCAGTACATACAACCTTCAAATTTTACCATCTTATTACAAATAATTACCAGGCGCCAGCGCTTCTACCAGAATTTTTTAAACTGTTGGGGTGAAAAAGTTTGAGAAACGATGAAAGAGACTTTAAGAGAGTAATAATGACATCTACTTGCAGTTCTACATTTTTTGCGAGCCTCAGATTTTGAATACTTTCTATCAAACAGTAATATCATTTTACCTAAAGCTGCTTTGGCATTCGATCATTACTTCAGCTAACTCTTAAGAACCTTGGACCCTTGCTTGAATCATTTAACAATGTGGTTGTGATAAGGCTGTGTGTCAATGTCTAATAGAAAAGTAGGAGATCTCCATATTTGTTGTAGATTTCGCTGATATAGCTACCACAGATGTGTCGTTAAGCATTTAGTGATTTGTGAAGACCTATGTACTCTCTGCTGTACAAAGATGTTTGAAGAATGATCTCCTCCTCACCTTATATCCACTGTGAGGAGTCCATGTGATGGTGATGGTGCGTTTGTGGCCTGCCTCCACGCTGCCTTTGCAGGGCTCCACAGTGAAGCCATGCTGCTGCAGGGATGTCATGTTATCCCAGTAAAACTCACCACTCTGGGAAAACCAGACAAAAGATGATCTGTTCAAACAGCCAAGGTTGGTGTAGTTCATTTTCTTTAGTCAAATTGTCGTATGTCAAGTCCCTTCTTCAGTGAAGTTTTTGACTTTCCCATGATGAATCACAGTTGTAAAACATGACGCAGCTATAAATTACTTATCTGAACAGATGTTCTGCCTCTGATGTTTGAATGCCAGTATCTGAAGCCATCACAGTACCTTCTTACTGGACTGAGTGGAGCGGATGCAGCCCACCTGCAGCTCCCTGACCGCAGGTATGATGGCACCCATGCTGTAGTTGGCCCGGAGGGTCACCAGCAAAGGGATACTGGGCTTCTCCACCACCTCTGACTCTGCTAGATAGATTAGAGTTTTGCAGGTTTTAGCCCTTTGACAACAGAGTTTACATCTTTACTGCTTTTTAATGGAATTTGGTGACACAGTTCATTCACCCCGAGCTGACCATTTTAGAAAACAGTGCTGGAGTATTATATATACATACATATATATATAGTAATTTGCCATTAACAAGCAAATGACAACAATTTCATTCACTGCACACCAAGACAGACTTTACAGTAATAAAAAGGATAAAATTAAAACATGGAAAAAGAATGTGACAAGCACCAAACTCAAAGGCAGGAACAAAGAGCTCTGTGACTCTGTCTTTCTAGCATCTATGGGTTTGAGTGTTTGAGTCCTCAGATCGATCACATTCCTCATTACAATATTGATCCTTCAGGGGATTCATCTTTTAGGACTAAAGGTCGAGAGCAGATTTACATTATTAGCTTCTATTCACCATATCATATCTATATACATACATATATATATATGAATGCATTCTGCCAATACTGGAGGCATGGTTCTAGGGATAGTATTTTCGTTGTGTCGATCTGTACACTACTGAGGTCCAGACTGAAATAACACAACAACTGTTGAATGAGTTCACATAATATTTAATACAGACATCCATGTTCTCTTCCGGATGAAAGTATAAATCATCTTGATGATTTCCTGACTTTTCATAAAGCAGCATCAGCAGATCAAATTCTGCATTTGTCTAAAACTTTAAACATTATTTTTTAATACCTTCCACAGTAATCCCACTCTGATCAGTTTTAGCATTGAGCTGCTTCACAGAACAGCTTCACAGACAAGCTGGCCTTTGTTACATTCTGTATATTCACTGGCTTCCATTCAATCATTGCACTAAATTGACTCTATAAATATAACTACGAATAACAGTTTGGCAGATTGTTTTTGAATGCTTGCTATACATTTTTACATTATTGCATAGCAGAGGTGTCAAATTCAATCCACTCTTTAAAAAGGTAAGTAGTGTTCCCATGTAATTCTGTTGAGACCACACTGAGTGTCTACATGTTCAGATATTTCTGGAACATTTGTGGACGTACATTTTATGCTGCACACACACTCTTGCATACATGAGCACATGACAAGGGCATTACATAGACCCTTGCAACCTTGGTAATGTAGAAACTATAAATTGGAATTTAGTGCAGTACCAATCAATGAGAATATGACATTAACATTTTAGAGTCTGCTAACTGATTTTCATACCACACAGAAATAAATGAAAGCCAATGATTGCCATACTTCCCTCAAAATATGCAAAATTTCACAGTGCAGATTTTACCAAGTGTGAATGAGATACTTTCACATCTAAGCTAAGGAACTCTGCTTCTGTGACATAATCTGAGCAAAGCTTAAGGCCCTGTCCAGTGGCTGATGGTGTTTTAATGCACCTCTTTGATTTAGTAAATTTACTATACCCTTGTCTAGGAGGTGTACCTCGTCTCACACATGAATTTTGTGGTGAAATATGATCTGACTGCTGGTGACAAGCACATCGGCTGTCAGGATGCTATGATTAGCATAAATGAATTCATCACATATGCTGCCCTTGCTCACATAAATCATGGAATATGTCTGGAAGATACGACTCATCTCTACAGTGTTGACACAGTGTTTATCTTGCTAGGGTCTTCAGTATCCTTGAGAGCATGCTTGAAGTTGATTCCATGGATAATTTCCACAGATAAACAGTGTAAAATTGATCTGTTCCACACTGACTATGCATTCCCAGGGCTTTTCCTGGCTCAGAATGGGCTTTTGGGAGGTGACTCCACACGACAGCAAGCATGACTGGTCCCCGTATGGTAAAGGAAATAAGTTAGTGTTACCTTTTTTGACTGTAATCTATGTATTTTTGGACCACTGGATAAACAGAAGTGTCCAATATGCTTTAGGAAATGGAACAACATTAACAAAGCTTTTTGTCACTGGTGGTTTTCTTTTGATGCTGGTTAAAATCTCTCTGGGCGGTGTGTAAACCTCTTTTTGGAGGGTGCCAAAATCCCTCCATGCAGGTAAAACCCTAATTCTATTGAGCCACATTGTTTCCATCACACCAGAAGTGTTAATCCTGATGAGGAGATGAAGGCAGAGGCTTTGATACCTGTGAGCTGAGGTTGACTGGCTATTAGTGACGGGAGGAGGGACTCAATCGGCACAGTCAGCAAGTCTCCTCCAGATAGATACATGTTATGTAGAGAGGCTGCACCCTTCAGATCCAGCACACACACTTTATTCTGGGAGACAGAGATGACACAGGGTTAATGGTGTTATATCATGGAGGCCAAAGTGAGAAGAGGACATGCAGTGTGGAGTAAGTGCGTTGGAATAACATGAATGCATTGAGGGCAGCATTTTGCAGGGATCATGTGATCCCTTTTACAACCAGTGATTAAAGGCAAGGACATAAAGACAAGTAGATTCCAGGCTGAGTGTGTGTGTGCGTGTGTGTGTGTGTGTGTGTGTGTGTGTGTGTGTGTGTGTGTGTGTGTGTGTGTGCCTGTGTGTGTGTGCCATTGAGCTAACCTTATTCATTAACTCTACAGTGAATTTGTCAGAATAGTTGACGGACGGGTGGTCAGGCTGGAAGGTGACAGCAATGTCTTGGCTCTGTCCTGGAGCAATGCTGCCCTCTAGTGGCACCACACTGAACACACTCAGCCCACTGTAGTTCTGGGTCCCTGTACAGGATGCAGAGTATAATTGTACTACTGTACCAGCTAAAGTTACATCTGCTGTTACTACTGTTGTGGTTAAAAATAATAAAAAATGAACCCTGCGTTTCTTTCAGTGAGCTCATAATAAAAGTTACATAGATTATTATAAGAAACTGTCTCGACTTTGTAAATCCAATAGAATTAATGTTAGTTGCCACTGCTGTGACTACCATTTTGCTTGGTGGTCAGGCTGTTAATTAGGAGATAATGCTGATCATCACGCACAGTCATGCCACACTCATAATAGTACAAATAATACAGTTCTGAATGTCATGAAAACTAAAGTTATGACCTCTGAAATATGAGAGAAACATTAAGTAATGCTCTCTATGAACAGTTTTCTCATCGAAACATTTAAACTTAAAGACTTTGGAGCAGCCTTCAGAACAGCTTCAGTACTTTATGTACAGATTCTCCAGTCTGTGGAACTCCAGTAGAGATGACGGCCATTGCTAAGTGTCTGTCCTGGCTTTAGATCTTAAAATTATCAAGTCCGTAGCAATTCATTCAAATCATTTTCCTACTTTTCAAACCATTCAGTGAGCCTACGTGTTCTGGAGATGTTTGCATTTGTTGTTTTTCCACTACTTCAATGAACTTTATCCTTAAACTTGTTGCCAGCTTGTAATAAATCAATAATGTTTTAAATCCTCGGTCAAAACTATGGATACAGTATATAATAAAAAATATCCATGAGAGCTAAAGCAGCAACACTGAATGGACAAGCTATGCTCTGTCTTTACTTCTGGAGGTGTAGCAGTCAAAGCTGTCAGGGTCCCTGGTGAAACAGTGCGTTTTTTCCATCTTACCCACAGGAGGCTGGTCCTGAGAGTCTGTGTATCTGTCTAACAGGAGGGCCACTCTGTCAGCTCCACCACAAGGCCTGGAAGGAGAGAGGCTGGCCAGCAGCACCCTGAAACCCACTGCTAAAGCCGAGTTGTTCTGTAACTGCACGCAAAATAGAACTTAATGCTCTTGCTGAGACAGCCACATCCCCAGAACATCATGTTAACAGTCAACATACTTTCACATCTCAGTTGGACTCTTTTAAAAATGGACCTGAATTAGACATGGTAAAACAGAAATCCTCAAAACCAACAAGATCTATTTTCTTTCTTGTACTTCTTCTAATCCTTTGGCTCGTGGAACACTGTTGACTGACCTTCACAACCTGTGAGGTTGTCTCTTTCTCCAACACATAGCCAAAGTCAAGGAGACCTCCAGTGTGGGACGAGGTGACGGCAGGGACTACGCCTTCCCCACGCAGAGTCATCTCCAAAGTCATCGTCTGGCTTTGCACCTCCAGCATTTCACAGTACTAGAGCACAGTAAAGGTCGGGTAGGGATGGTATTATTCAACATTCATTATGCCATTAATTACTAAATAAATGTTTATGTGGTTTCTCATTGGATTACGTTCACGTTGAGAGGTACAATAACAAATCAGTGGAATAACAGCGCTGGTCACCTGTTTGTCAGTCACATACATTACATGCACCAAAAAGCCAGTGTTTCACGGGAAACTGTACACCCACCTTTTCGTCCAGGGTGGGACTGAAGGCCAGTGTCAGAGTGTGTTTTTCTCCAGGTCTTATGCATCTGAGAGCACTGAGAAGGGAAAACGGACCATGTATGTCCAACAGTGATGACCTCAGCTTGGAAACCGTTAAAGAAAAACAGCAATTAACAGAAGGTACTTTTATTGATTTGTACCTTTTCAGTAGTAGAAGCAATTTATGAACATTTTGTTTGTCATTTTTGATTCATGGACAAGAAAGTAATTTGTGTGAGGAGATGCCATTGATGAAGTATGAACTGTCTAGATTAACCTCACAGGTTTGCATCCAGTCTTGTGTATTGTGCCATATACTATTTAGAAAAAGCCTATTTATTTGTTTGTACCCAATCATGACAAGATTTAAGACACATTAGCTTTTACCTCAGTGCATTTTAGTTGTCTGTCCTTCAGGTAAGGATAACTGTGCTTATCCAGCCTTTTTGAAAATATGACCATTTAATGCAGTTATTGAAGAGAAGACAGTAGAGACAGACAGGAAATGTGGTGAAGGGTTTGATACAATGTGCAACATAAAGCCAGCCAGAAGTGAACTGAGGGTGTTGCGTTTAAGAGTTAGCATCTTAAACCCCAAGACCACCACAGCAGCCTGCTTCCACCTCATTCCAATAAAGGTGAACAGAATTTCATTCATCCAGAATTTCAATTTCGGTGTTTAATATTGTCAGGGGCAACAACGATCTACACGTCAGTCAGTCAATCTAATAGTTAGTCTGGATAATTCACAGTGCAGAAAAAACACTTTCAAGTCCATACACAGTTGACATACTGACAACTATAAAATACATCTGTGGAGCAGCATCATCTATTGATAAAATTCTGTATTGGAGAAAGGATACATCCAATGGTTCCTTTGAAATGTTCTGAACTGTAAACCTTTTAATTGCTTTCTCTCCTACAAATGGAAGACACAAACACAACACAGTAAATAAGCACGAAAAGTTAGTAAGTGTCATGATAAAGTGTGTGTGAGGAACTTACATTAAGTTTAAAAAACAAAACTCACCCACTGCCACCTGGTGGAAGTCTATGATATTGCGTCCATTATTGGAGGTCACCACTAGAGGGGGCTGTACAGCAGCACACTGGAGCTTCATGTAGAGTGTATTGAGGGGACTGGGGAGATATTGGACAAGCTATGAAACAAGGACCGTGTGTAACAGCTGTCACTGTTTAAGCCAGGGCAGGCCATGTTGATAGATACAGTCTGATGCAAACATCTGAGATGCACGTGAAGTTGAATAACTTAACACTTGTCACGAGCATACTTTGGTGAGCTCATAGTGCAAACAAAAGAGCACAACATTCATTTGAAAATGTGTCACAGGTTGCCCACTCTGAGAAAAGAGAGAATATGAATGTCTTGCTGGACTCTTTGAATTTTAATAAACGCATCAGAGGCATTGTGAGGGGCAGCTTTTGTCGGCTCAGAACCATGGCCAAATTGAGACTGATTTTATCTGACAAGGACCTGGAAACTGTTATCCATGCTTTTATTAGCTTGTGGCTTGACTTCTATAATTCTCTGAGTATGTGGTTGACACACGACTGCAGTTATCCTCCTGGTTCTCGCTCATTGGCATTGGCTACCAGTAAAATCCAAAACTCCATGAGACATTACCAACATGTTAGCTCTGTGTTGTAGTCCTTCCTGAAGCTGCCAGTCGCATCCACTCTTACTGTATTTTAGTTCTTTGTCACTGCTGTTTTGTTTTGATCAGTTGACTAATTTCACTCAGTTTTCTCTTTTGTGCTGTTATCATTTGCTTTTATCCTTCTGCCTCTTTTTAAATGATCCTATATGCTTTACCTTGACTATCCTGGTTGTTTTTCACGGGTTCGTCTTTCCTTCTTGCACTTCTGTGCACTGATGGATGTTATTAACTGTGTGTCCTCTCTCTCCTGCAGTTTGTGTTTTGTCCTCTCTGTCCTCTCTTTTTGTACCTGTCTGCAGTCTGCAGGTGTTTCTGGCTCTGATCTGCAGCTGCTGATTCCACCAACCTCTTCAGAGATGTTTGTTTGTCTCTGTTCACTTTTCTTTTCAATAGGAGCTCTTTCTATCCATGGTCACCAATATGCTGCTCACTAAGAATCTTTGGATCCATTTCTGTGTGTTAAAGTGCATAATATTGTATGTTCTTAACGTTATCATGTAAGTTATTTTGGTTAACTTGAGGTATATATGATACTGTAGGATCTTAACCATAATATTCAATTAGGTGAAGTAAATTTCGTAGGGGTTTAACCATGCCACTTAAATTTCACAGGTACATTCAAATAATAACACTGTAGAATCTCAGTTTTGATATTTAAATAAACCTATAAACACCATTTCCAATGAAGTTGGGACATTTTGTAAAACGTGAATAAAAACAGAATTCAATGATTTGCAAATCTTTTCCAACCGATATTCAATCAAAAACACTACAAAGACAAGATGTTTAATGTTTAAACTGATAAACTGGATCGGTTTTTTGCAAATATTCACTCATTTTGAATTTGATGCCTGTAACACGTTCCAATAAAGCTGGGACAGGGGCAACAAAGGACTGGGGAAGTTGAAGAATGTTCAAAAACACCTGTTTAGAACATTCCACAGGTGAACAGGTTAATGGGAAACAGGTGAGTGTCATGATTAGGTATAAAAGTCGCACCTCTGAAAGGCTCGGTCGTTCACAAGCAAGGATGGGGCGAGGTTTACTGCTTTGTGAACAGCTGTGTCGTCAATCAATATATCTACCTTGGACAGCTCATCTCGATGAGTTCCACTTCCAAATTAGATGCAGAACAACAATGGGTTGGCAGGCCTTTGGAAGGGCAAGCGCAATCGTCAAGAACAAAGACATCCCAATAATCCACAAACACCATGTCTACCACCAGTGCATCCTGCCAACGGTCACCTATGGCGCTGAAACGTGGAACCCGACCAAGAAACAAACTCTCATATTGAGAACAATTCAACGGGCCCATGAACGGATCACGCTCAGCATCACATGGCGAGATTGAAAAACAGCAGAATGGATCCAAGATCAAACCAAAGTCAGAGACGTTCTACAAACGGTCAGTAAAGTCAAATGGAAGTGGTCAGGCCGCCTCGCGAGAATAACCGACAACAGCTCAACGACAAGGACCACCCAATGGACGTCGAGGGGTCACACAAGAAACAAAGGGGGACAAAAAACAAGATGGCAAGACGACCTCGACAGAATGGAGAGACACTGGCACAGGGCAGGACAAGATCGGCAAAGGTGGAGAGAACAGGGGAAGGCTTACATCCAACTACGGACTTTCACAAGCTGAGAAGAACAAGAACAACTGTGTGAGCAAACAGTCCAACAATCTAAGAATGTTTTCTCAATGCAGAGTCATCATCAGCAGCAAGGCCTAAAACCAACATTGCGTGCCCGTGACCTTGGATCCCTCAGGCGGCACTGCATTAAAAACCAACATAATTCTGTAAAGGGTATTACCAGGTGGGCTCAGGGACACTTTGGAAAACCATGATCAGTGAACACAGTTCGTCGCTACATCTACAAGTGCAAGTTAAAACTACCATGCAAAGTGACAGTCATATATTAACAACACCCAACGGCGCCGGCTTCTCTGGGCCCGAGCTCATCTGAGACGGACTGACGCAAAGTGGAAAAGTGTGCTGTGGTCTGACGTGTCCACATTTCAGATTGTTTTTGGAAACCATGAACGTCGTGTGCTCCGGGCTAAAGAGGAAAAGGACCATCCAGACTGTTATCAGCACAAAGTTCAAAAGCCAGCATCTGTGATGGTACAGAGGTGTGTTAGTGCCCACGGCATGGGTAACTTGCACATCTGTGAAAGCCCCATTAATGCTGAAAGGTACATACAGTTTTGGAGCAACATATGCTGCCATCCAAGCAGCGTCTTTTTCAGGGACGTCCAATGCCAAGCCACATTCTGCACTTGTTACAACAGCATGGCCTTGTAGTAAAGGAATATAGGTACTAGACTGGCCTGCATGCAGTCCAGACTTGTCTCCTTGATAATGTGTGGCACATTATGAAGCGCAAAATACAACAACGGAGACCCAGACTGTTGAGCAACTGAAGTCATACATCAAGCAAGAATGGGAAAGAATTCCACCAGCAAAGTGGTGGGAACTGAGGACACTCAGTTTGGGAACTGTATTCCCAAACGCTTACTGAGTGTTGTTAAAAGGAAAGGTGATGTAACACAGTGGAAAACATGCTCCTGTCCAGCTTTTTTGGAATGTGTTGCAGGCATCAAATTCACAATGAGTGAATATTTGCAAAAAAACACCCAATAAATCTGATCAGTTTCAACATTAGATATCTTGTTTTTGTAGTGTTTTCAATTGAAAATAGTTTAAAAAGATTTGCAAATCATTGTATTCTGTTTTTATTTATGTTTTACACAACGTCTCAACTTCATTGGAACTGGGGTTTGTAACATTTGTGGAATAAATTTGCAATGCCAGTCCTATTTTTCTATTGAAAAGCCCTTTGGCTCAACAGCGGTTGTTTTACGTGTGCTAAATAAATGATGGTTTGACTTCTCCTGCATTCTGTGACATTTAGTTCTTTGAGTTATGTTTGTTTGCCTTAAAAAAAAAGAAAAAGGGAAGCATATTTATCTGTATTTGGTCTGATAAAGATTTCAGTTTTCAAAATAATGATATTTGAAACAAAATGTGTCTCAGGTTCACCATAAGGTGAACAGCCCTAGGAAATGTCCTCTCTAATGTACCCCTCTAAACCATAAGGGGTTTCTGTCTTCTGCTAGATGCCATTTCTGAATTATTTACACCCACTGGACAAAACCAAGAGTGACAAAGGGGAGGAAAAGACTGGAAGACGTGAGCAACAGGTTTCAACTTTTCTCTTCTGATCCATTGTTTTCAGCAGCTCCTTTCCACTACTGATGTGTAGGACTGTATATGAATTCTGTAATGCTCACAGCTGTGATGTTCTTCTGTCTACAGAAAATATAAACCACTACTGTGTTCCGTAAATAGCAGAAATCTGGAGTTTTGGACAAAGAAAGAACATAAGCTTTGGAGACACTTATTTAATAGTAATATGAAAGCTAATGCTGATCAGTTTTTTCATGCACACTAACTGAGCGAGTCGGGTAGCAGCAGACCCTCAGAGTACTCAGGGTTGACTGTAGGACAATAGATTTTATTTTGAATTGCAGAATATCCACCTCTTTAAAAAACTAAGTAAAATGATAGGGGCCTTTAGATGAGGCTTGCATTGTTACAGTACCTCATCCTGAAGCTCTGTCTTTTAGTAATGTTTTTCTACTATTTAAAGGTGATTTAACCTCCAAAGTACATGCAATAGTGTGTTGAATAGTGTGGCGTACACATAGACGCTGTGTGTTACCTCCATGTCGGCTGGACCTGCCTGTCTTCCTCTGGAGGGTCTCCATCTGATACAAAGCAGGGGATGGTGTACTCGCTGTAGCGTCGACTGAAAGAGTGCAACAGGGAGGCCTTGGCCTCCTCATACGGCTCTGACCTTGAAGGGAGAAGACTCATAATTAAAGAAGGGCAAAAAATAATAAAAAAAAGACCCCCATATTTACCACAAAGAAATCCTCTTCATCATTTCATCACGATTCTCAAGTTCCACTGAGATCATACAATCTATGGTGTGATCACTGGAAGTTAAAAGAAAATGGAATACTGAGGAAATCGATTAATCAGTGGATGAAGAGGGAATGAAGTGAAAGCTCTGAGTGTAACTTATATTTCAGTGAACTGGTGGATCTCAGATGTCTTCCCAGATTATTAACTGGGTTTAGCCTACTTTCCTAAACAAACAGGCTTTCAAGGAGAATGTGAAAGAAATGTCCTAAAGAATAATTTATTCTCTTTTGGCAGTGCTACTCTTTCATATGTACTGAGTATGAGGATTTATTTATGGACATCTACTTAACTGGCACTTCAAACTGGACATGACAGTAAGTAATACTCTCTTTGAAAAGGAAACGTACCCCGGCTGTATGTTTGCAGGGTCTGGTGATTCAGGTAGTTTGTCTGTCTTTGGGTCATCTGACATCTTGTTGTTCTTGGGATTCACAGATGCCTTTTTCCCTTTGCTGGGTTCCACTGGGATCTCTTTTTGGGTCTTACAACACACATGATTGATGCGTTTAAACAAAATAAAACGGATTAAGTGGCTACATTCTGTAGAAACACCGGTATGGTGCTAAAGATGTGTTCACATTAGAAATTCCTGGCGCTCACAGAAGGTGAGTGCAGTAGGGAGGTGGGTGTGCAGTTGTACCTCAGCAGGCCTGTTTCTCTCCAGCTCCTTCTCACGGAGCAACTTGGCTCGGCGAAGGCGATGCAGGGCCTCTTCTTTGATGTCCTGGTCCAACAGTCTGGGGCTAAATATCACCTGAACTAGGCATCTCTAAGACAGAGGAGAGACATTAACGTTTTTAATGTAAATCTTCACTGCGTATTATGAAGTGGAAGTTTAAATGAGTTTTGGGCAGTATCCTGTTTTGGGGTTTCTCTGGTGTGAAACAACTCAGTGGACTGAGGATGATAATCCCTCTGTTTTCCAATTGCAGGCTATTTATTGAATTGCTCCCAGTGGGCCTCTGTTACACACACACACACACACACACATGAATATGAAATGGATTAACTTTTTCCGTACAGAGACTGCCAGCTGACTGAAAGCAGGACTTTAAATTCAACTGTCACAACCATAACAATAATCTGCAATGATTACCAAAATATGAAAAGGCGCATCCAGTGAACATAAAATTAACACTGAGAGTGACGTTGCTTTTGTCTTACGTTCTAAAAATAGTGCAAGAAAGACTTCAGTCACTTCCATCAGTCTTCCAGCAGAGTGCATCATTACACTATGAAGCCATCGGCTGCGACCCAGCAGCAGCTACGATGGCTGCGTGTCTCACTGTAATCGTGAAGAACTGTACTGAGCTGAATTGTGGCAGGAAGATTTTCTCCGAGATCCATCATTATGTCTTGGTTGCTAATGACAACAAAAAAACTGACATCATAGTCACAGGATTGGTTTCCTCATACAGTGAAATAAAAGCTTACATTCAGAAGCTTAACTCAAACCATTTTAATTAAAGCTTGAATGTGACTTTGACATATAAATGATCAAGTCCTTACCCAACATGTTTACATAATGCTGATTACTCTATAAGATCCAGGTACATCTCTTTATTTTACAGTATGCTGGAGTTGTAAATCTGGTGTCTGTGGCAACATTCCTTAGCTGACAAACTGGTAGTGATGTGTCTCACGTCAGCCAGCAATGATTAATTTGCTTTAGGGCTGAACGATTTGGAAAAAATATGATGATTTTTCTGACATACAGTGCCACTGTGGTTTGAAATATAATTTTTAAAGTCAGGCCTCAGTTCAGTATTAACTGTGCCATAGATTTAAATCCTGTCACGGAGTGTTATTATATGAGATTCTTAAAAGATGTGCTGCAAAATGCACGAGATGTGGGTTCACATCAGTCAGATCACAGTGCAGTGTACAGTAAATAGAAAAATAAGCAGCAAAAAGCCCTGAAATGCATTTGCAGCATTAGCCTCATTTAATTATCTCACCTTGCATATCCTAAATTGCAGCCTTTATGCTATCTGCATTGCTTCAGTGCGATGTTGATTTGAAATCGATTCACTGTTCAGCTGAAGTTCGCCACAGGGTTTACCAGAGCTGCAGTGGGGAGCAACTGTAGTGTTGGTGGCAGAGTAGGTGACAGCAACTAGGGCTATGTTGGAGTAATTTAGCTTCCAAGGAAGGTTTCTGATGCTCCAGATAAAAAGAAACCTTGCTGTTCAGGGGAAGGACTACAAACTAAAAAAGACAGTATTCTACAGCGATGACCTAAGCACATGTCAACTACATTTGTGTCATTACTGTCACTGCAGGGTTAAGTTTAAAGACAGAACTAAGATTTGGATCATTAGGTTTCTAGCAAGAGGTGCTACTGTTAGCTATTAGAAATGTCCACAGGATTACCATGACTATGGAAACTGACAAAGGGGTGAAACTGGCATGAAATTTACTGCAAGTTATGGTCTTCATCAACTGATGGCTTCTGACCACAATGCAATACGTTTAAAATAGGCTAGTAAGTAGAACAGTTGAACATTGTTACACTGATGTTGAACCAGAGTTTGTGTGCATGGTAAAGGTTTATTCAACCCCAAGGAATTGTCAAAGCTCCTCCAGAGCCACAGAAGACAATGTACAGTTGTTTTTACTCCTCCAGATAAGTAATCGACTCTTTGCATGTAAAACTAGTGGACTGCCCTTTAACAATAGAGTGAACAGGAGAGGTGCTCTACTTCACCTCTCCGGGGAGAAGGCGTCCTGCAAGAGGAGTGATGCTGATGTCTGAATCCTCTGGTACGGCAAAGGAAAACAGCCTGGGTACTGCAGCAGCCATGCTGTCTTTGCCCGCTGGTTGTTTGGACTGGAAACGGTCAGTGTGATGGCTGATCAGGTAAACTGCGGCAGTGGAGTGGTCACCTACTGCTGTGGCCCCAAACTGGACCAGGGAATGGGAGAGCTCCAGCGGGGGGTGGACACCCACTGCTCGGCAAGGCAGCAGAAAATCTCTGATGACAACAGAAAGTCAGTTAACATTAGATGTGACCAAATAAGCTGAATCGTATCCACCAGAAGAGGCATGGTGTCGTTGGTCAAATCAGGCCCCATCATCAAAATCAGTCCAACAAAGTAACAAATCCATATTCAGTACAAGACCTTTATAATTAACCTGTTGATTCCAGACTTGCAGCTCAGTTGGAAATGGTATTCTTTGGCCATTTTAGCGCTGAAAATCAGATCAATCTCCAGGGTTTCTTGTGGAAGCAGAGTACCAAAGCCATCATTGGTCTGGACCTCAATAAACTGTAGTTTGAGGAAAGATAAACATTTTTAATTACATTTCTTAATAAATTCCAATTGCCTACATTTCTAACTTAATTCTCTAACCCTGAAGATTTTCAGGAAATCCAACTGAGATTTTGACACATTTGTGATCAACATTCTTTCTGCAGTAATCAGTGATTGTGTTTATTGATCATTTATTTTTATTTATATGCTCTATTCATCCAACTTGGGGAACTTCTCTTTTCACATATCCCTAACCTTCATCCACATCAACCATTATGTCTTTTTAGTTTTAATGAGTGGTGGTGGAATCCACTGAATTCAGATTGCCAACTCACAGGAAATAATTTATCAACTGGGTACGTTTCATTCCTCTGATTAAAAAGCCCATATCATGTAGTTTAAAATTCTATTTGGGGGGGTATACTAGAAATTGTGCTCATTGCTTAAGTACCTATTGTCACCCTCTGCACTGAAGCAGTCCATTTTAGCTCCTGTCTTTTTAAGACCACCAAAAGAAATAACATTCACTTGTTTTAATCTATCTAGAGTTGTTTTAAACTGCTGTTGCACTGCAAACTGAACAGTTCAAATGTCTCCTACACACCTAACATTAACTAGAAAGACAACAATAACATAAGTACTGTTTCTAGTAACTTATAGTTTATCCATGCAGCTGTACTTCACAAATACAGAAACATTTACCACAGGAGAAGGTATTCATGGCATGCATGCAGTACCTCTGGGACGCCCACAAAGCCAAAGTCTTGAGGTAAGAGGGACATATTGGTCAGGCGAATGCTGCTCTTGACCGACTGGTAAATGGAACAGTAGCCAAAGTCCACCTCAGCCGGGTCAAACTGCAGGTCTGAAGAGGTCACAACTGCTTGGACTGTGAAATGGGCAGGCTGCACCTGCACAGATATAAAGTATCTTCACACTACTTTTTAGAAAAGGGGTACATTTTCATAAACAGTGATGAACAGTAAAGACAACTCTGCTTCCTTCATACATGCTTGCTCTTTTGACCATTAAATGTACAACAGTCATTTTGATCTGGATTATCTTTGTTTAATTTTTACCATCATAATAATGTTCTCCTGTCTCAGGATCGTTTGATTTATACAACACAAATTTAGTGGCTGTCCTAGAAACTTGGATTCTGGTGTCATTTTTTAAAATCTTAACTATGCATTTTCATATTCTGATTGAAGTGAAAGAAGGAGTAAATTAAGGACTGAAGTTTATTTATTTAAGAAACATGCCTTCTGAGGTCTGTGATTTCACACATAGACACATGTATGCACTTGAAGAATCTAATGGCTCAAATGCATGTTTCTCTACAGAATCCTTGCTGCATCCAAAACAGAGATTGGGCTCAAAGTGAGTTTTAAAAAAGGAAATTTCAGCAACAACCCAACTAACTTTTTTTTTAGTGGTATCCCTTTTCTTCCCCAGGCTTCTGTTTTGTCGACCAAGCTTTTCTTAAGCAGGACATGTACAGTACATTTACTGGAGACTATTTTAAGCAGAGAATTAATACACATTTCATGCTCCAGTGAATATTTATGGAGGCAGGATGATTTGTTTGGGACCGACTCAAAATAAACTGCTGTGGCCATGTTCACGGTAATGAATCAACATGTCACCCAGTGCAACAATGAGGTTCATCAACGTGCTTTTAATAGTTTTTGGTCAACAATGGAGCTCTGTAACAGAAGAATGAGCTATATCAGGCTTTGGCAATCGAGTCAGCGCTTAAGTCAGTTCATTGCTGGTTTGGGTCCTTTCATTGGGTTTGCCGACAATCAGAAAAATATCACCAGCCTTATTCTTTAACACTCCTTTATGTACAATTTATGCGTACAGTGTGCTATTAGCATAGAAGAGCAATCTCTATAAGCAGGTCATCTTGTGATTTTGTCAGCACTGTTTGTTTTTTTCTGAGAATTGAGCAGATGAGCTGGTTCAGTGGTCTCTGTACCATTGCTTTCGAGGCTGCTGTGGTGTCTTGTGACAGAAGACAGACCTTATGTGTATGAATGTGTGTGTTTTCATGGTTTAATGCCAGGAGCTTAGGGCCTGGGGCTGGGGGGAAACAGCCTTGGTGCTTCACAGGAACATCCTGACTTTGTCGTTGGCTCCTAGTCAGAGCCCCCAGCCCCCCAGCCCTCTCTTCTCCCTGCCCTGGTAGAGACGGGGGATAATGGCTGGTTGGGGAGGGAGAGCAAGGTGACAATTTGGCAAGGAGACTGACCAGATTTAGATTTACTGAAAAAGAGAACTGGCAACAATGAAACACAAATGTCTAAGCAGCTGCTCTGTGTTTTCAGTAAAGGAATCCACTTCAAAGGCTTTCTAATGGACTGAACTTGAGAACAGGATATTTAGATTTTAACCTCTTGTGACAAAAGACACTGAACAGCCAATCACGTCTCTGTAAATGTCCTTTGCACTGAACTTAATATGTAGTTAGTGTATTGAATAACATGATAGTATAATATGTACTACAAATGGCATAAGCCAATGTAGCACAATAAAAACTCATTGTATGTATAGCTTACAATCAGTTGTGACTAAAAGACCATTTTGGTCATCATAGAAAATAACTGGTAGATGTACAAATACAGATAGAATCCGCACATTTCATGCATGAATGGATCTACTATTCATAACGACTGCAACAAATAGAAAGTAACCATAAGTGGAAATATGATATTTTTATCATGACCTTTCAAGAAACTAATTCTGAGTATCCTAGCTACATAGGTATTCCTAAAGTATCGTGGTATCTGATTTTCAGGAACATAAGGTCGTTCACTTTTTATTGGGATAAATCACCATGGTAACCTATGCTGCATACCTAACCTGCTGTGGATAGATTATGTTCCAGACAACAGATTGATCAACGTATAAAGGCACTTCCTATACTGACCACTGAGTCCTGTTAGAAAATGGCATCACTGTTCCTAGAAGCTCCCATAGAGCTAGTGAGAGGGTTTCCAAGAGGTTTTTAGAGCGGCGAGTAAAAGTGATTTCACTGTTCCATACACTGTTGCATGGAGATATATAATCCTAAACACAGACTGATTAGAACACTAAAGCCTTGAACTTGTTGACCTTAGAAGATTTGCAGTAAGCCTACTGACTGCTTTGAATTATGTTTTAATATTTGTTGTTTACTTGCTCCCAAGACAGTTTCACACCACCAGGGCTGCAGCTGAAAGAATATGGCTAAAACTGTCTTACACGGCATAAGAAAATATCAAAGCAACAAATTCATTTACGCGAATACGCAACTGTAATTACAGTCAGGTCTAGTCATAACTTCTATGGGGCAGAGATATTGATAAACCTTTTAACCTTTCACACAGTCTGCTTTTTTTGCCAGCTCTTATTACTGCTTTGGCTGCAGCAGCTGTGTTGCTTTTACCCTGTATTATATAAATATTATATATTTTTAAATTCCTGATATTGGTTTTAGGGTAATAGTTTGTTCTTATTACCATATGGCTGCTTATTGTGAATGCAATGTTAAGTTAACTGAAGCCAGATAATGAAAAGATATCACAGGCATGCTGGAAATGCTTTGCAGTACAAGCTGCTGGATGAGTCTTTATCCCAGTTTATAGAAACCTGAATATACCAACTGTAGAAAAAAAACAAGGACACTACTGTGTGTCTAGATGTTATCCAGGTTTCTGAACCAGCGCAGGTGCAGCAGCAAAACCCCCTCACTTTCTGTGCAGTGAAGGAACACTGTACTGTACTGTACTGCATGTTAAACTGTATGATAAGGTACTCTGAAACTGCTTCCTGTATTCAGTATGAGACTGTAAGGCATGGAATCTAGTATAAAATAATTACATCAGTAAATCAATCATTCAATAAATGCATTTGCTAAATTTAGCACACAAGAGGTTCTCCATGGTAACGCCAAAGAATACATACATCTGTTTCCTGGTTTGCTGTTTTGAGCTACAGGAGACATTTTCAGTAAAACAGTATGGGATAACCTTTATGCTTGGCTTATTAGCTAACTAGGCCTTGGGGGTGGGAGATAATTTTAGCTTGTTACCAGCAAAATAGGTTACAACCTTCAGTGGCTCTGCTTCTGTTTAGGACAAAGTGGGACACAAGCACTGCACTGCACAATAAGTATACTGCTTTTAGGATCACAGGGATGCTTACTGTGAATAATACATGTGGTATATGTATGGACACAGCATATAATACATATATACAAACCTGGTCTGCCACTTGCACTGTCATCGGAACCTCCAGAACTCCTGTATCACTATCAAAAAACTTCTTGGCATCTTTGGATAGGGAACGTCTACGAGAGGGAAAAGAGGATGGTACAGTGTGAGAACACACGCTTTTATGCACCCTCTCATAAAGAACAGGTTCATTTTCATGTACATGAGTAGAACAGAGCAAAGCAGCAGTTAAGGGTTTCAAACAAACACATAACTGCAACAATGATTGTAATGGTTACTCGTTTCTGTTCAGATACACGACGCCACGAGCCACTGTCGAGCTTTTCAAAGAAAGATAAAGATTCAGACCCTGTAGACCCATTACTTTACTTTAACCCACGACTGTAGGATTGGCTCGCCAGGGAAAGCAAGAGAGAGATGTAGAGCGCGCCTCCACACTACTGTAGGTTGTAGCCATGGTGATGGGAGACGTAAGTATGATTCAAAGAGGACCAATAGTCATGCACAGGCTTATGTAAAACTCCAGTCCCTCAATATCCCCCGGTGTCAAGAGCTGCTCTTGTGAGAACATACATACACACTGCCTGTATGTATGCATGTATAATTCATTATCATGTAAACAGTGGTCAAATGTCAAATACAGTTTGTGCCTTATATCCACCCACCACCTCTCACTTTCTCTCCTCCTCTCCCAACATCGCTCTCATGTCTTCCCTGCTATTCCTTTCTTCTTTTCCTCTCCTATCAGCTGTCTTCTCTGTCTTTCCCTCTTTACTCTTTTAATGCTGGTTGAAGGCTGGAGAGCTAATGCTGTAAATGTCAGTGGTTTTAAGGCTCTCCAGATGTCAGTGTGTCTTTTTCCAGTGCGCTACAACCAAGTCTCGCCTTCGACAAATTTGTCAGCTTCAGGTTCGAGGACGGCTTTGTGTTTTGTACTTTTGAAGACCTCCTAGCTGCACGCAACTGCTGTAAACATGCTGCTTTACAGCGACACCCTTCACGACTCAAAGCCAGAAAGGTCACTTCCTCGGCCGTCAAAATTAAATCTCCGCATTTACAAAGTAATTTTTTTCCCTCCATAGCTTGACCAATGAGCGCAGAGGGTGTATTTAAGGAAGCACTCTTGTTCTGCCTGCTAATAGAATCGCTGCTGGAGAGTCACTCTTGAAATAGCTTGGCAGGGCAGAGTGGAAAAGCCTGGTGGGGCGTCGCCAGGCCCATATGCTCGGGAGAATTTTGTGGATGGATGGTGTTTCAGATTTGTCAGTGTCCTGCACAGATTTACTTGTGTACTTTTCCTCTCTGTAGCCAGATTATCCACAGTCCGAAAGTAATTCTCCTCCACAGTCCTTAATGGTACTTCTGAGATCAGCTAAGGACACAGTAAAAAGTTGTTCTAACTTTAGAGCTGCAATGCATACGTATTGCACCTGGAACTACAGAAATAACTCAGCAGAAAATAATCTACTTTATTCTTTTGACTCATATGCATATCTCTCTCTGAAAAACCCAGACAATCCAAGAAGTGGTGATCGTGATGACCATCTATAATCCGTGGCGCGGGGCTGAATAAACTTAAAAGACGGATTTATCAGGAGACTTTGAGAGCTTAGGATTTCAGGATTGTGCTCCCTTTTACCTGATGGGAACAAAAACAATATATTTAATATATATATTGCTTTCCAGTGTGGGCTGTTGCTTGGATTTCACTTCACCATTTAAAAAAAGTGATTATGAAAAGGATTACAAAACGGATTAAGAGGCTTAAGGATTTTTCAGTATGGTGAAATGGATGGGCAGAAATGACAGTAAATGACCATGAGAGAAACCTTAAAAGTCCACCAGCTAACCAAACAAGTTATGTTGTTTGTTTTGTTTACTTGCAACCTGTTGCATCATTAAAGTTTCGGACATTGATGTGAGTGGTGTGCGAGCAGTTAAAGCACGGGCAGAGCTGTTCGGTGTAATCTGTAGTAAATCATCCTTGTAATCTCCCTTTTATCAGCCGGAACTGCCACGGGAGGACCCATGGCAGGCTCTTCAGAGATTACACCTAAAACCGCTCGCTCAGGCAATCCCGCTCTAATGATCCTGTCGTCAGGTTTATGCAGCAGAAATAAAGAAACTAATTTTCTTGCGGGCTTTTCGCTTGAAATTTTTCTAAATGCAGAACTTATGGTTTCCAAAACTGAAATGTGCTGAAGTATTGAAGCCAAAATTCCATGACTGAGACAGGCAGCTCACATTGATAGGTAATACAGCTCACACCTAACCCATACAACATGGCAATTTGAAAGGTGTCTAGTTTCTATAGTCATTTAAGTACACCTGGGTTAGCTGTTTCACCCATTTGGAGGAACAGCTGATCATTAATTAAAGCCCCTCTCTGGGCATCGATCAAACCCCTAAAAGCTCTGTGCATCAAAGAAAAATATTTACAACAAAATAATCCATTCCTTCTTTAGAATGTGCAGATCTATGAAGCCCCCCACCTGTTTTTACACCTATCCCTTCGCCACTCGCTGCAGCTCGAGCACACCAGCTCACCTACGATGCTGCTCAAACACTGCAAAACTACTCTACGCTACAAAATGGCGAGCTCTAGTATTGGAGTAGTTCAGGTAACTGGAAACAGATTCTGAAGAAGAACAATGACACACAGAATGCCTCATCCAGCACGTTGACAGGATTGGTTTGTTACTAATAAAACCCAGGAAGTGTGGATCTGTGTTTCGGAGACTGTCATCACTACACTGCAGTTTCAAGAAAAACTGGAAACGCCCAGCCAGGGTGTTGACTGCTGTGTACAGTCATGATGTGTCTTCCAAAAACACCAAGGGGATCTTTAAGATTAAGAGTTGAAATAATCGTCTTCTTAAACAGCTACTTACCCTGTCAAAGCCAAAAACAAGCACACAAAAAACAACAAAAAGACACGAACCATGGACAAGACTAACTAGCTGCACAGGCTGTTGCTAGTGAAGTCACAGAAATAACAACACTTAAATCAGCATATTTGTTCAATCAATGTGAAAAATGTGAACTTTTCCAAGCAACTGCTCTGACAGCTTCTGTGAAGAATGAAAAATAGACTAACAACATCATCCTCTGCCAAACAGAAATTGGCTAACATGAAAACAATATCATGCACAATGAATGACACGACACAAGATGGCATTTTGGTCTGAAAATGAGCAGTAGTCCTCTTAGCCGAAGAGGATCACAAACATGTGAACCAGTGGCCTTGGTATTGTAGATAGGGGATTACGTAGTGTACGGAACAAAGCTGTGGATATCTTGAGGGAAGAGTGTGGGCTGCATAGTGACAAATGAAGGTGGAGGAAGATGAGCAGAGAGGGATGAGGCAAGGGAAATGATGTAGGCAGGTTGAACGCAATCCTTTAGAGCAAGAAGCAAGAATGTGTTCACCCTCTCCCAAAAGCCTGCGGAGGGAAGGCAAGAAGCAAACACCTGTGCAAAGAATGAAGGCTATGAGTCACTGCAGAATCCCGATTTACCAGTACATGAGTGTGTGCGTGGATGAGACAGTGAGCGGAAGCAGTGCTGCTAATGAGGATTTGGAAATCCAATCACAGGCTCCGGCTGCAAGAATTGGCAGTGCCATTTTAAATGACACACTGCCACTGCATAAAACAATAGCAAACCTACCAAAAATCAACAGATTGGATCCAACCATGACAGAGATGACACATACAGGGGCACAGCTTGCTGATGAGCTGGAAACATAATTATTTTCCATTGCCAGGCTGAATTGTGTGAATTTCCGTTGTGGGTGGGGGACACTCTTTTGTACCTTAGGGCATCTTAAGTAATGCTGGTCTTACTTTTTATAGGTTTAGCCATCATTTCAGTGTGTTTAATAACACTGTGCTCATACTCACCTTTTTTGTCAGTATTATCATTACATGTAAATCACAGAGCAAAGCTATTTTTTTCTAAAAGATAAACCCCCAATTATCTAAAAACAATTCAGGTCACCAGGATATTGCTAGACTTATGTGTTAGTCATGTCACTATGTCCCCATCTCAGCAATCAACTTCAGTGAGTGAGTTCAATGTTATCATAATTGACAGAACGAATGGTCAAACCTACAAAATAAAATCCAAGCTCCAATAAACGTTATTATCATGTAAGAACTATGGTGGTGCCAGTGAGGTCACAGGAAACGGGTTCTGGTGTCTAAGGTTATGTAAGCAGAGACAGGGCCAGCATATAAGCAGTGGTGGACACATAGAGGGAAGAGAAGAGTTTGACAATAACAGAGAGAGGCAGAATGGATGTCGAGTTAGAGGGGAAGTGAAGGAGCACAGAGACAGAGGACTGCAGAGAGAGAGAGAGAGAGAAAGCCAAAGAGAAAGAAGTATAGTTAAGCACAGAGGTGAGAGGCCAAGAAAAAGAGAAGTATGTGTGAGAGAGTGGGAGAAGACAGCACAGAAGCAAAAGAGCGATCCAGAGAGAAAAAGTGTGATACAGAGGGAGTAGGGAGGGGGTGGAAGCTGTAGTTGTGTTAGTGCTTGTGTACGATGCACCATCTCAGCAGCAGCACAAGTAAAGCTGTGCTCTAATCCTCGCATTAAAACCTCTGCTGATTCACTAAGGCAGATTAGTGACATTTTCCCACTTTCCCCTCCTGTCCCCTTACTGTACGATGACCAGTCGTGTCCTTAACCTTTGCCATAGGCCAAGAAAACACCCACCTGTTATTTTTTTTCACCAATGTCTTCTCAGCTATCAATAAACAATGTTGCTGAACTGTGAAGGGAAAAAAAGGAAGGGTGGGCAGAAGAACACTTGCGCCCACGCTGAGTTTTTACATACTGCACGCCTCTCATATTTGCCCTGGGGTTCCCCTGTCCGCTCTCCTGGCATTCAAACTGCAGTTCAACTCCTGCCTCTCCATCTAAATATAGAGCCTGGATTGTTGTTGAAAGAATTACCATGTCCTTCAAAATCATTAGGAACCATTATCAGAAGCCTTCCTGGCTCTGCACTCAGAGTGCGGGCGTGTTGAATCGACTCTTTTACACCCGCAGTCTGTGGATTTTTGCCTTTTGTAACTCTGTAAATCTCCACAGCACACTTTTGTCAAAAACTGAAGTTAACACAAAAGCACTGGTGTATACTAGGGACTGATTTCACAACAGTCTTATATAGTTACTACTATATATCCAGACTAATAGTCCCTCACTTCTGAATACCTCTAAAGCCAGTTAACCTTCTGCTAATCTCACAGACCTAGTAAAAGCTCCAGTGAGTCAGAATAGACTACCCTTTTGCCAATGTAAAGACTGCTACTATTAGCTCCAAAAAAGCTGTGTTTATGTTTATGGTCTGGACCTTGTTGTTATAACTTAGGCTACCATTGGTTATGATAATACTATTCACCGAAATAACTGCTGAGACCTAGGAGCACATTGAACAATTCCAACAGGACCACAAATGACAAGCTGTTGAATGATAGCCACATTATCCAACAACTTTATCCAAAGTAAACACTTTTTGGGGTTAGAACTATCCTTTAAATTTGGTCCTGGTGTAATGGTGTGTTGGTTTGCTGTTCACTACGACCACCTATATCTGCTTCCACGAACCCTTAAACCAGAAAACTTTGAATGCAGTGAATACAACCTTCAGAAAGGCTGTAGGTCTCTGCTTTGTTGAATAAGTAGACGCTGGGAGGTCACAACACTGTAAGCCAGCCTCAGTGTGTACAACAAATCTCCTTTGAAGTGAAACAGTTTGCACTTTCATCGAAGACTGATAGAATCTTAACAAGCTTACAGTCTAAAATAAGATTATCACTGCTCCAGTGATTCCATTATCATTGCATGCTCTGTGTGTCCTTCTTTACCTCGGCATGAACTTCAGTTGGGCATTAAAGCTGGATTGAGCCTGGATGAAGCCGGTCTTTGGTAGGATCTCCATGTGCTTCCTCATTTCCGGGCATACTTCAAAGGTCAGCTTCAAAGCTGTGCTGGCTCTGTCATGTCAGGGACATCATTTTATTAGTTCAATGCCAACACACCAAGTGCATTCATGAAATAACGGGGTCACTCCAGACAATCTCTACAGTCATAAATAATGCACAAGTGATAACACACAGGGGAAAATGCATGGGAAAAGAAGAGCCTGCCTCAAAGGTGCAGACTGCAGTTCCACATCACCTGGAGTCAGATGCACTATAGCGACATCTACTCTCCTGATCCAAGATGCTTATTTTCCTAAAACTTACTTTCCAATATAAAGAGGACAATACTTGCTTACTGCATGGGGTCTGATGTAAATCTCATCCCAACCAGTCGAGGCAGACAGCTGCCCTCCCTGAGTCGGGGTCTGTTGGAGGTTTCCTTTTGGTGAAAGGGAGATTTTCTTCCCCATTGTGGCCAAGTGCTTGTTCAAGGCAGACTTGCTTGGCTTCTCTCTATAATATTAGGTCTAGGCCTTGATATGTCAAGTGCCCTCAGATGACTTATGGTATGATTTGGAACCATACAAATACAAATAAACTGTAACTGAATAGAAATCCTTTGTTGCAGATTCATGGAGTATTAGGCAGAGTCTAATGTGCTACCTGGTTAATTTCATAGCCTGTGGGTCTGGGTCTCTCAGGCTCCTCCTACACTAACTTCCTTCCCAATCGGGTTAAATAAACAAAAGTAACAACAAAAACTATTTATTCCAGCAGCTTTACTAAATGGAAATCACAGGACAAACCTACTATCCCTCAACAGCTCTGCAAGGACAGATAAAGGACTTTTGTTTGAGTGACACCAACAGAAATTGCCTAGTATGGAGTGATGTACCCCAAGTCCAAATCATTTAAGTGACCCATTTTCCAGGAGCTCCAACAGATGGTCGTGCCCGTGGCTACAAGCTTCAGTTATAGCCGAGGCTTGCGATATAAATGGCTCTTCACCTTGGGAATTCTCCAACACATCTAACCACAGCCCACACCTTCAAGAAACGATGACAGTACAAACGCGCAAAGAAATGTTTGCTGGAGGTGATGTGTGTATACAGTGATAGCCTTTTGTACTGTCTGCTTTCATCTTCAAAGATACAAAGGTGAGCCATGAGTGGGCTGTGGCCAAATAGACTGTGGGACCCTTCATTTTTCGATTCCCCTCTCAAATGATATGACCCACTTTGAACAGTGAGGTCAACCAGATGGTTGTTTCCCAGAGGCAAGGACTCACAGGGACACTTAGTGGATATTAAGTTGCTATCTTTATTCCAGCTAAGTGATAACCTTTAAATCACTCTCGGAGGAATATTCATGGATACATAATCGTTTAGCGCAATTAGGCATTTTAATTAACAAGGGCACTTAGTTGATCCTGTCTCTTTTTGCAGATGGACTGTGACCAGTTTATTTCTGAAGCAACGTTTAAGGATTTAAAGGTGAGTTTACAGTGATTCACAATACTTCCTTTCTTTGGATAATATCTATTTTATTGGTAGTAAAGTTACATATTCAAACAGTTGCTGATTCTTGTAATTTAGCAGAACAATCCTGTAAAGATATAGATGAGAGATTATATATAGATATATAGAGATAATAAGGATGGCATATGCACACCAGTGTCTAGACTATAGGCCAGAAGTATGTACATATCATGCCTACATACATTTTGACTAGGGCTTTTCTAATGGTTTAAAACGGGCCACCTAAATTCAATTTAGGGAAATATTAGTGCTACAGGATACATTGATATTTTACACAGTAGTGTTTTCAACATTTGTGTTTGTATTGAAGTTTGAAGATACTTCTTCCCTGTTTCAACATGACAGTGGCCGTGGGAACAAATCAAAGTTCGTACTAAAATAGTTCTCCCAGGTTGATTGGAGCGATCTTGACCGGCTAGTATAGAGCCCTGACTACCACCCCATCAAACAGTGTGAGCCAGGTCCTGTTGTCTGGTACATTAGTGACCAGTCACACTATTTAATAATGGAAAGTCCTCCCACAAGAATGGAGGCTGTTGCAGCAACAGATTAATACCCATGGTTTTGAAAAGGGTGTAATCTTTGGATGTCTATATTACTGTGATGATGCGGCCGAGCTCTTAAGATTGTATCAACACCATGGGTATAGCTTTTAACGAGTTAGAAGAACAAGTGCATCATACAGCTTCTTCTGAAGTTAGGAAATGTCCCAGTGAGCTCATGTCTCTATCAAGAATAATGTAATAAAGAGAGGCAAAAAACAACACAGCCTTTCAATGCTTTTGTAATACACAGAGACCCCAGTGGGTTTTGTAAGGTAAAAAAGTATTGTGGGGGACTTCAAAACTAGTTCAGAGAAATCTCTCACTGTGGCCCTTTAGGGACTCTGTAGTAAAATTCAGCAAAAGTTAAAAAATAAAATAAAATTCAGACATAATAATAAGAGATAAGAGATAATAAACACGACATTGTGGCCAGGCTATGTTGCAGACAAGTTGCTCATGCAGGGTCTACACACAGCTGAATACGTGAGTGCCTGGACTTCAAGTGCCCACGGCTACAGCAGTTCCTGTGCCCTTTCTTAAAAGGGCCAGGTGGCTGTGCTTGTGTACTCCACGTGTATTCCAAAGCCCCATGGGATACCAAGCCATCATGGCAAATGCTCTAGGCAACTGTCCCCATAATGCAGCACTGTCTGCTTACAGCACTGAAGTATATTTTAAAATAACCAGCTGGAAGAACAGATTTTTCATTAACATCCATCTTTCTATTTTCCCCAAAGTAAAAAAAAAAAGAATAATCAACTGTATCATCAACAACACATTCCTCAGACCAAACTAAACAGGATCCAGGGTTGCACTGAGATGAGGTGCAGTAGTCACATTAGAAGTACAGTAAACAGAGAGAAATCAAGGACAGAGGGCTCTGTGTAAGAAAAGGCAGGTTGGTTGTGTTTTTGTGCCCTGGGTTTGGGCAGGAATGCTTAACTCCCTAGCTGGTGCCAGTGGAGGAGGGTTTGAAAGGCCAGACTTCAGTGTTTGAAATACAAAAAAAGAAAAAGTCTGCCAACTGTGTTCAGAATATTTCGATCATCGGCTCATAAGCCAAAGTCAAACACTGTACATTTTAAAGCCTCTTAAAAATTCTTTCAATTAGTAGGAGTGAAATTCAAATCACTGGCTCACAGACAAGATGGACATATTCAATTATGCTTTGTGCTGTTCTCTTAAAAAATCTGTCACACTAAGGAGGACTTGTGGGATATCTACAATCTCCTCAAAGGGAAAACTGACAAATTGTATGATGAAAGCAGCAGCTCTCTTATTGTTTCCCTCAAAAGCCTGCCAAGCTATTTTGTGTTCAAATTATTGTCTTGGAAGCAGAGTGACATATTGCATGGTTTGCTGTTGCAAGCATTAGCATTTTTTTTTTTTTGTACTTTAAAAGCCGCAGTTCACACTGACGCTGTCATCGTCATGTTGTCACATGAGCCGGTATGCCAGCGCACCAGATGGCAGTTGTCACAAATCTCCCCCGCCCCCACACATGCACTCCCTCCCCCACGTGATGTGACACAATGACTGGCTAGGTGATGGACCACACTCCTGCTAATGTTACTGCCCCTGGCGTAGTCTTAACCTTGGGTGTGCATCATAATGTATCACATCCATAATCAAAACGGATTTACTCTAGTTCTGTACGACTGCATAGATGAAAGAGAATTATCTGGATGTGAGCTTACTGCTCGGTCCCTTATCGTCCTTTGTTTAGGCGCATTTATCAGCTAATACATCTCTATTTTAATACATATCCGCACATTTGTTGAATAACTCAATACGCTGCTTGGCGCAAAGCAATAGTTAGGCGGAGAGTTTTATGCTGGGCTGAAAAGTAAGCAGGCCCTGTCAATTTTAAGGGATTTCCATGAGCCGTTTTTCTGTGAAAATGCCTGTTTTGGCAGAGACTGAGAATGTGAGGGAGTTTTAGTATTGCATTCAGCAGATAAGCCAGCATGCTACATCAGCAGTCCATGCCACTTTCCAAACTCTATTTCAAGGATATTTCCGAGCATGACAACAAATAAAATGGAAATATGACATGCACTGCTCATTTCAGCAGTCATCTCATTGGGCCGAGGGCTTCTACAACCTCCTTTAATTCATATAGTTTCAAATAATTCTATGAGAAATAATCAATTCTGAATAGATTCTACATGTTTTTAAAGGTTTCATGTTTTCTAAGACTCTTGGGGTGCCTTGCTTGTCTCATTTGTGCATGTATTTTATAAATCACTAAAAGCATATTTGTACCATCTGTTGTTAGAGCTTGTGGCTTCACCAAAGCAAAGTGCTTGCACTGTGTGGGGGTCCACTCCCTCTTATAGTATGACTTCAGTCCCCTACACAGTCTATCACATGTGTTTACGTTGTGTGGGTTAAACAGTTTTCTACCTGTTGCACAGGCCTTCAAAGACAGAGATGGTGCTGCATCTGTACTGAATTTGATGTGAAAGTCCAGTTTGCTCCAGCTGATTGACACAGTCTTGTAGGTCAACATGGCTCAGTTTTAACATGTTTACAACTCACTTACTACTGTCATGAATTACAAAGACAGCATCTATTTTATGGTACCTTAGTTATCAAACTTTTGATACACACACACACACACACACACACACACACACACATACACACACACTGTTGCCTATAAAGTTGGAATAAAATACTTTTTACTTCTGTGTCTTCTCCACAAACGATGAAGGTGGCTCGCTGCCATTTTCCGAGATTTCTACGGCACAGATTAAACAGTTGCCGATCATCTCATCTGGTAGTTAGTAGTGGTCATCCTGGAGAGGATTTTACAGACCACACTCTGCAATATTCCAAGGAAATCAGCAATATTGGCTTGTTTGTGTCCATCCTGTTGGAGTGCAAGCACTCTTTGGTGTATTGCCAGTTGCGTTGGACGAGGCATATTGCCTAGAGAACTTCTGTGTCAAATTTGGTTGAAAATTATGCAGCAAGTTCTAAAAACGTGGACTTACTGCATACAGATATTAAGCAGGGAAAGGACAACACAGCCATGGACTCAGTCTGTAATCACTGAACCTGGTCAAAAGTTATACTGATGTGTATAAATAGGAATAGGGACATCTAAAATATATTTCTCTTTGAGACAACTGTTTTTAAACTTCAGGTAAATGTTATGCAACTACTGTATCATTACCCTGTTGACTTAAATAGCTAGATGGCATATGATGATCACCAAGGTACCAATTCCAGTTTAATAATAATGAATACTAAATTACATACTTTTGCACAAAGAGACCATTTTCCTTTATCTTTTAGGGAAAAAACCTATAAAATCAAGTGATACCCTAAGGTCTCATGGACTGTGTAAATTAGCTTTTAGCACTACAGATACATGGCTTTTTTAAACAAAGTAAGACTGTATACATTTTCTTGACATTGCATTTTTAGTACAAATACTATGTTATATTGTTAGAGATGCCTACTTAAAGTTTGACATATTCATAATAACTATTCAGTATATATCCCTGAGCTTGATGTGTTGTCTATTCAAACGAGGTGAACATTACACATGCATAGATGGCTCAGTGTAAGTGTAAAACAATCGGATACCAGCAAGACACACAAAACTAGTTTCATTCAGTTATGGGGGAAGCAGAGAATATCCCCAGTATGTAACACTGAAAATAGGCTAACGAGGTATTAAGTAAATAGTTTGTGGGGTTTTTTGCTTTCTATCTAACTTCAGGCTAAATAACTCTTATTTGGTACGTTGTTGTTTATGTGTGGGGATTAATTCTTTTACTTGATGAGACAAAAAGAAGCACTACACAAGCAGTAGTGCAACACTGTATTATAATGTGTTACAGTAGTTAAACCCTGACTCACCTTAGACCTTGGTGCTCTTGCACATTAGCTGATCACAATTCATAAGTATAATTAAATACAACAAACTCACTCAGCACCCACCACTCAGACATGTGACAGACTTTGGGACCCACCTGCTTTGGACCATGATGGTATCTTGAAAAAGACGGTCAAACATGCAGATCTTCAGGTCTATGCTGGGCTCAACTACCCACACAGGGATGCTGACTGCCACACCCCTCGCCTGGATGGGTATCTGTTTGAACCAGATGTGAATAAAACTATGTACGTTACCTATGGTTCTTTAAACTTGTCAAGCCATTACCCTTATCTCATCTTCCACCTGTGACGCATGACAAGAGTATCAACGTGCTGTGTCTTACTGGTTTGGTGATTATGCCAGAGAATTTGATGTGAAAGTCCAGTTTGCTCTGTCCTGGGATGGTTGGTGTGAATACAATCTCCAGTTTGATGCTTTCAAATGGCCCGAGCTCTCCCTCTCTCACCTAAACAAGGATATATCCAACAGGACAGGTTAGCGTGTGATTTTTATGCTTTGTACTTTATAGTTCTGTATAACAGTCAACAGTACAAATGTAACATAGGTTTTCAGTAGTAAGGCGAACATATTTTACTGGGCTGAAGTGAGGTACACACAGAACACAGCGTAGTTTAGTTTTTCGAGACACAACTTTAAACGAAATGCAACTGAACCTCTACAAAGCATCACGGTGGTGAGAGCAATAATAAAAAACAAAAGAGAAGAGGGAGCCAGTGAAGCAGCAAGTGACTCCACATTTTAGGAACGTGATCGTTTGATAGATAATCTGCCATTTAAGACACCAGCCTTCCACCATGCAGTGTGAAAGTATCAGTCAAAATGACAACGATCGAGCCGAGGGCATGCAGGCACATGCAACACACACAGTCACAATAAGCGCAGAGGGAGAGGTGATGCACCATTAGCCCCCCACCAGAGAGACATAATGAACCCTGAAAAACTCTGGAACTTCACATGGGCCACAAGGCACACACAGCATCGTTGCTAAAAACAAAACAGAGAGGCAGACGGTTCCACAGATACATGATAGTCATAATATGTCTCAAAATGGTTCATAATTCCATAGGAAGATGAGAACTTTGGATAAAAAGCACATGAGCAGTGCACCCCATTTCTACATTTTACTGAGGAGATTGATGCTCCCAAGAGGGTGAACCCGTCTGATCCTTATTAGCCTATAGTTTTTTTTTTTACTAACATTAGCTATGAGTCAAAATTTCAACTTTATGGGGCCAATCAGTATTATTACTCTCCAGGGGGATCAGCCTCTTTCAGTGAACTAACCCCATAGCATTTCGGTGTCTTGGAGTTTTTTTTTGGTTCCTACGCACCGTCGCTGACTGCTTGCTCATAGAGAATCCAAATGTAACTTGGATTGTTGGTTTTCTGTTTTCTGTTACTTTACTATGCTAAGCGCTATGAGATTTCATATCTTGTAAATAAGCGGTATATAAATAAAGCTGAATTACATCTAACTGAACAATCTGTCTTAATAAGTGTTTCAGACAATGAAACCTCTTCTAGAGGCCAAAACAGTTGGACAAAACCTTCCAGTCACTTAGCCAGCCCATTCTGTACCACATAGCACATCCTGATCTGGCTGCTCTACACTATCATTCTGCTACAGAGGGAAAACCCTCTGGCTGCAGCTTTGACGTTCCCTCGAAACAGTGACGGGTGGAATTCTTGGGGTGGAGACGGAGAGACAAGTATTGTGAATAAAATGGAAAATCCACTGAAAAAAACTAGCAGACCTGCCTGACTACATGACCCAAATCCTCAGCAAAACTTTCTCAGTCTGGTAGGCAGCTGCTCGTACACTGTTGTTGCTTTCAGGGGCGAAGAAAACGGTAACACACAGGCAGTGGAAAAGGGGGAGAATGCCGACTGAAACAATAAGCAAATGACAGGCTTTTACCCGCAACCTACATCCTGTGAGTCAGACTAGTCCAGTTGTAACTTCTCAATACCTGCTTAATTTCTGCACTGACAAGTAAATATTTAGCCCTATGAACACTAAAAAAACAAATACTTTGCAAGTATTTACACTGCAAATATAGGTCCCTGAGGAGACTCAAGACAACAAAAGCAAATACACCAGTGATCACTGGTACACAAGTTAGAAAACCTGTGCTCAGGCTGCCGGGATAGCTCACTGAGCTAGGGTGTTACCATGTGGGTGCAGGCTGCCAGCAGTGGTCATAAGATCGAGTCCGGCTCATGACCCTTTGCTGCATGTCTCTGTCTCCTCTTTCTACCCCCTTCACCCTGTCTCTCCCTTATCAGTAAAACTGGAAAAACTCCCCTCAAAAATATTTTAATAAAAGAAAACCTGTGATCATTGAAACAAAATTGGGTACAGCTGTTGAGCCTAACTGCATGAACATGATTATAAAACGACCTGTGAACACCAGGACATTCTCAGTTTATGTCTATCTTCACGTCTAAATCATGGCTCCATATGGAAAAGAACTACCACAGGAACTGAAAAATCTGACTGTGAGATTTCCAAACATATTGGGAAATGGTACAGAAAATTTGGTGAACAGTTAAATCAGTTGAAAGAGCAGCTGCCGTGGAGGTACAGAACAAGGCATAGTACAACTAATCAGAGCTGCAGTGGTCGTCCTCCTAAAATGATGCCACAGACAGTGTGCTTTTGGCAAAATCTACCTCCTGAAAACAGACGGGCAGGTGCTTCAGACTTGGCTCAGGGTTATGAAGCGAAGGTTTCTGTGACAGCTCAGACAGAGTGAAGGACAGTTCATAACCACTATGGACAGCATCCAAGAGAAAAACCTTTGCTTGCTCTTCGGCAAAAAAATGCAAGATAAAACTTTGCTAAAGAACATAGAAAGAAGCCTGATGAATATTGGGAGCATATTCTTTGGTCAAATGACACCAAGGTCAATTTAAACTTGGCACAAGTATTTCAGTATGATATCGATCCAAAGCACACAGCCAGAATCAGACGGGGGTTTGTAATGAAGAAAAAGATGAAAATTATGATCTGGACAAGTAAGTCGCCTGACTTGAATCCAACCTTTGGTGTGCTCTAACGTGAGAAGCAGAGCAACACAACCCCTCCAGTAAGGAGCAGTGGAAAGAAATATTCTGATAGTGGACTTATGAAATACTAAAATAATAATAAAAACGAACCTAAACTATTTTAGTTTAGGTTTCTAAATTTACACAACAGCAGATACCCTGCTGTTAAAATTAAATAAAATATGAATAATGCAATTCTTGTAAGGTGATTCATTCAGTAACACTGCACGGGGATGTACTGATTTCTAGTCTATACTGTATGTGCTAGAAACAGTGTCAAATACTTACATTTCCTAGTCGTATGTCATTGGAGTCTGAGGGGGTCTGGTCTGTCTGGACGTCCACATCTGAGGACAGGTAAGCCTCTGGAACTGCTTCTGGACATGTCAATAAAGCCACACACAGATATAGAGACTCACAGTGCAAAATCAGAACCCAAGATCCTTTAAGTGGTTGGATGGTCAACATGCCAACCTTCTAAACAAAACAAAATCAAAACACAATCAGCCTGGGTGGGTAAATGAAAGAATAGTACAGAACAATAAAATCAGGTCTTAAGGTGGCACTAAGGTAAAGCTCTTAAGGATGATTAGTAAGGCATGAGCAGACAGACTATTAAAATCCCACCATTAAAAATGAAGCACCACTTTTTTCTCCCTTGGGAACATAAATGTCAAATTTAATGCCAATATTTAATCTGACTGTTACTTTATAGATCTGTCTCGTTAAAAATGGCATAAAATCCTGAATCCTGTCTGCCTCAGTTCAAAAAGCAACAACAACATCCTTCAATCGGTCAATTATCAGAGGACCTCTCCCAGCAACAGTCAATAAAATAAAGAGAGCAAAAGAGACAGAGTCAGTTCAATGCAGAATTTCCACAGCCAGCAAAGGAGAGACTGTACCAGTACCGTGCAGCTTATCAAACCATCAGCAGTGGAAAGTGCTGAGTGTAGCGATGAAGACTTTAGATCTGAGAGAACATTAAAGAGAAGATGCTTCCTTGTCACCAGCTCTGAGAGCAAGGTGAACCCTCCGCTTTCTGTTATTTTTGTTCTTACAAGGACCAAATGTCCTAACAGGAACAGAAAGACGAGGAGAATCATCCACAGTGAGGAGATTTTGTCAGTCATCACTTCCTGTGTTTCAGACTGTTGTAGGGAACACTGTCTCCTCAGTGTTATTAACGACGCTGCGCTGTGATGCTGTATTTAGGCACAGCAGCGCTTTGAGCTACATGCTCCTGTCAAAATGCTGATATGCTGCTGATGTTCAGCAGGTATGATTTTCTGACGATTTTCTGTCCACAATGTCATTAGCATCACCAGTATACGGTCATAAACCAAAGTACTGGATGAAATAAAGGCCCCATATCATATCTATTTTTAATAAGTTAATGAAAGTCTTACATGTCCCCACAATGCATATTTCAAGTTTCTTCTCAAAGTACTGCACAGAACACCATGCCTATAATACACCAGGTGTTAGCCCTGTTCCAGAAAGGTTGTTTCAGTGTCTGCAGCCTTAAATTAACTAAGCTAGTCCTGCCCACACCCCTTCCAGAATCACCACTGGCTGCAAACCTGAATGGCTCATTCAAAGACACATCTCTTTATCCATACAGAAAGGAAAGAAATGAGGGTCTTTTCCTCATATTTTGTGGGCTTTAAGACACTCTGAGAACATGCAGTTATGTTCAAAAACAAAGGAAAACTGAACTTTGCATAATTTCACATTAACAGTCTCTCTATTCACTCACTTACTCTCTTTGAGATTTTGACCTGGTGAGGACACAAGTTAAAATAATCTGCAGTAGGACCATGTCATACCTCCTGTATTTACAACAAATACTGCCTGTGTCCATGGATTTCAGGTTGAAGCCCTTGCAGAACTCTAGCTGAGGGCAAAAACGGTTCTCATTGAGTTATTTGTGCCCATATGTATGGTATAGTGTATATGTACTAGTGTTACCTGGCTGCTCCTGCTGTACTGTCTCAGAGAGCTCCTCACTCTGATGCTTTGGTTGGGTTTCTGCAGCACCCATGGATGCAGAACTCTTCTGGTTGTTAGATGCTGTGTTTTCACTGCATGTCTCCTATCAGTGAACAACACGCTCATATTAATTTGATTCTACATGTAGTTGTTTATATACACATTTTCAGACCTCAATTTGTAATACCACAATGCAGAAGCTTTAGAATCCTCTTACTTATATGTAATAATCATATTTTTTTTTTACTTCTTGTATTATTCTTGCCTGTCAGTCTTATTAATTCCAGCACTACAGCACAAGGTTAAGCAGAAAACAGCAGTAGTGCATATAATGTAACAGAAAGAGTAAATGGAACTATTTATCATTGCTGAATAATAATGAACTGTCTCCCTCAGGGTACTGAGGTCCAGATCGATGTCTGACCTGGCGTGTGTTGGCTGAGACCTGGGATGGCATCTGGACATCTCTAGTTTCTGGACTGAGACACATGGACGTGTCCAGGCTGAAGAAGGTGGCCAGTGCACCCTTGTTGGTCAAGGTGATAGTCCGTGAAATAGTCTGGCCCACGACATGCGGACCGAAGTCAATGAACTGGCTGTCAACCTTCAGCTGGAGAAAGGATATATTCACATGCTGTAATTAGCATCAGCAGTGAAGAGCTGCCAGCTTGAGTACATAGTTTTACATACATTAATACATGCATAAATTGATTAAATAGACCACTGAGCATATTAAGACTGTTATATAGAGACAGACAGTCAATGTTGTTCCTCTGTGGTGGGATCAAAAGGGTTCAGTGTGATAGATTCCATTTTTATCCCGGATTCATTATTCCTATTTTTCCTACAATAATTATGATTGCCACATTATTGGGTCTAAAGCATGCAAAAAAAAAAGACTAGACAGAACAAATGAGTTCATCACAAGCAAAACTTCACTGGTAGTCATTTGTAATGTTCGATCACTTTCTGTAGGTTGGCTAAACTGCTCACGTCACATTTCTTTGTGGTGCATCTGACTGGCACAGAGAAGGGACCGACTGCTGATGCAAACTGGATCTCTCCTTCTAAGTCCTCGTTGATCTGCAGGGATCAGACAATGGGACAATGCGTTGCTGTGAATCCAAATAAACGGCCGATCAAACTATAGATGTTTGATAAACGATGTGCAACCAAATCTTAAAAAACATGACTTGTTTTAAAGGAATAACTCAACATTTAGGAACTGATATTAACCTTAAATATAAGAATACCACTAGTTTAGTAGTACCTCCAAAGCTCATTATTTAACATGTTATGATTTGTTGAAACCCTGTGAAAAAAAAGGGGTTTCAGGAAGGTACCAGGAAACAGGTCTTGTGCAGATTAAGCAAAAAAAAAAATCTAATATGAAGTAAGTGGTTCGCTCAAGAGATGCCAAATGACCTGTAATTTTGATTATTGTATGTAGTATAGTGATTTTACTTGTATTTCTTTTCAGTTTATTACTTATTTTCATTGATTATGTGGTTGCCCCTGGCTGTACCTCGGGGTATTAAAGATATCCTCGATGTCTAAAAGGAGTGGTGATATTACTAACCAATGGCTGGAAAACAACCTGCATGTCACAGGCCATCCCAGTAGACAGGGAACCAGGAGGCTCAAAGCTGAAACACAAACACATCAGTCATAAATAGGCTTATATGTGAACAAGACCTTTTCAAACAGTTTACAGCGCCAGTGGCGTTAGCACATGGGCTATAAATGGTTATCCTGCTGCATGTTCTTGTACATAGTTACTGTATTTTCTCATTAGAGACACAGTGAACGAGCACTGTAGCAACAAGTGTGGCTTATTGTGACTCTGCTTTTAAATGCATTTCAACAATAGCATAAAAAAGACATGAAGAAGACATTTAGTAGAAAAAGCTGCTGTTTTATATGAAAGCACTGCAATATGGAGCAGAAGGGTTGGCCATTATTTCACAGTTACTTCTCATTACATCAAACTATCGGCAAAAGTTTATTTCCAGACGGGAAAAGAAGCACGAGGACTGCGAGTTATTTCACAGCAACATGTGTATCTCACAGCACATGTTTACACCAATCCTAAAGCTGCCCCAAGGAGCCTGATGACTTGCCGCCCTTCCAGAGATACAAGAAAAGGGCAGATCAATATGAATAGAGCAGGCAGGCAGCCAGACAAGCAGTAGCATTCAATAAATATACAAAAAGTTAGAAACATTCAACTCTGAGCATGATTAGGAATCAGCTACAAGTACAGAAAATGATGGGCTACCTTGTTTTTAGGTTTTAGAAATAGTATTATCCTGTTCCAAAGATAGAAAATGTGAATCTAAGCACAACCGTGCAGCTGGCGTTGTTTGTAAATGAGACACATTTTATGCCAAGTTGAGGTTTTTGCCTGAAAAGACAAAGCTGAGCGTCACAGCAATTATTCTTATTTTTGCCAGTTTTTAAAACCCTGTAAAGAAGGAGGATGAATATCACAGTTCTCCTCTCTGGTAATATACACTATGTATGAAATGCAGCAGCAAAAACAAATACATGCAGCATTTAGCTTGAGTTACACAACGCCTTGCTGTATGCAAAATAGCAAAGCTCAACAGCTGCACACACTTTAAAATTACTGACAAATAGCGAAAGTACAATACACTGTAAGTAAGTAAGTAAGTATGTTCAAGCCAGATATCTGAAGTTATTGGTGTGCTGCCAGGTAAAGAACTTGGAACAGGCTGGCTGAAGCTGCCATCCAGCTCACCACTGGTATCTGGAAATGTATGAAAGGAATCCGCCTGGTTGGATAAATCTAGTGGTGATTCTAAACGTCAAAAGACAGTTTCATCCAAATTTGTGTTTGTTTTTTTTTTTTTTGGGGGAATTTCCATCTTTATTGTTACTATTCCTCTTCTTGCCTAAAACAGGTTGTATGAGAAGACATGTGAAGGAAAATAGAACAGTTCACTTGGGATTAAATGCTGAGTGAGGCAGTGTTTGAGAAAGCCTGCCACAGCCAGATAGAAACTATTGCAAATGAGGCCATACCGTACAGTACATCCACTGCAGAGCAATGATGTGATGGTGCTCAAATCGTGCTTGTACAGTTCAGTTCTTACCTTACTGTGTGCTAATTTATACATCCTTGTCATTCCCCACTGGCTTCAGTCAATCAATAAGCATTTTAAGTTCACTATTCAGTCCAACAAAGCTAAAACACCCTCACACTCTGAATATTGCTTCAAAAATCCTGCTATTCTACTTAATCTTGTTCTCTTTGCATCTGGTGCCAATAATATAATGCATATTTATGTTTGCAGAGCATGAAAATAGCTGAAAGCCCCAGCTAAGATCTCTCTAAGAGCAACTTTTTAGGATAATTTAATTTCAAATTTCAGAGACTTTTGTGTTTTGGGGCAGAACATTTTTTTAAATGACCCCGAATATAAATTCCTATTACATGTTTGACTAATGCGCACATAAAATAGTATTTATAGACAGAAACAGACAGAACATTAATAAAACAACTAACTCAGTTAAGTGCAGTATGTCACCAAAATACACCCTGACAGATTTCCAGCACTCGAGAATAGAAGAAGAGCCTCGTCAGTGTGCTGGTTTCAAGAGGACCAGTGTGCTGGTATGTACCTCAGTCAGACAGCTGAGGTACATAAGAGGCTGTCAAGGTTTCATCTATTTCACAGTCAGAAAACCTTCTGGACAAATTAAAAGGTTACTTAAAAGTTGGGTCTAACAAGATGAAATGTGACTTCTGACCTTAGTTTGAGTGTGCATGCAAGGCCAGACAAAACTAAACACGAAGGCACGCAGTATTAAATACAGCAAGCACAGGAAGATCCACAACAACTGAGTTCTAGGGACAGTCACAGTTGTGTCATCGTTTGCTCCCAAGATTTGATCTGTGCTCACAAATCTGAGTCTGAAAGCCTATGGTTTGTAAAAGTTCAGGTGAAAAGATACAAGTTATCCTTTAAATGTTCAAAAATGCATTAAAAATGTATTCAACCGTGAATTTAAAATGTATGAATGAAGCTTTAAAACCAGGAACATGCAGCATTTTGTTGGATGGCACCATTTACCATCTAAGCCGACTGATGGAGACATTCGCAAGTTGTTCAGCAGTTCACTGTGTTACAGTTAATTAGCTGATAAGCCTGCCACCTTAGGTTAGAAGTGCAGTGTTGACTGGTGGGTGTTTGTTTGAAAGCTTACTGAGCAATCCAAAGTGCAATGCTTTGTCGTCCCAGTTAGCATCATGTACTGGACATGTCTCCAGTTTTCAAATAGCTAGGACAGGTAGGAAGCTAATGTAGGTTGTATTGCTCCAGTGCCCTTTTTAGATTGCAGTGTGGCTTTGCCAGAGTATGCCACTGAAATTGTGTACAATGTCTTGTCAGATGGACTGCCATGACATCAGTAGAGATATTGATGACTTTGATGACCTGTAATAACCTCATTCCCTGCTGCCTTGATTATTGTACTACTTAGAACTATGACCTACAAAAACCTAAACATGTGCAATCAAATGACATTCCTACTATTATCTGCTAAACATCAGCAATTTAACTTGTGATTGTGAGTATAGTAGTATTTTACATAAAAGTAAGAAGCACTAGGACCTAAATATAGCCTCACAGGGCTATTAGTGTGTCTGTAGAATCTAAATCGTGTCTACACAGAAGTATGAGCAGCATGTCTTAGCAAAGCAGAAGCAGCTCTGCCATTCCATGTTTGTCTGCAGCGTACATCTGTGCAGGGCACCCGCATTTTGGAAGCTCTCACAGCCCACACAGTCCCTGTAGGTATGTGCATAAAGCAGAGAAAAACAGATTCAGGTGTAACAATATGCTTCAGGTCACATTTGCAGGTGAGAACAAAAAAAATAAGCCATTTAGCAGCCTGTGCTGACAGCTGGGCTGATTGATTAATCATTATTAAAGTAATATTCCTCCAGTTGTGTTCTCTCTAAGACTGCCCTGTGGCTGTTAGTCAGTGTTACTGTCAGTCAACCATAGCACAGTGATGGTTACTGCTTCATGCAAATACAGCTACAAAAGCAATGACACTAAAACTATAAAAGATATTTTATCTTTTATAGAACCTCTAAAACTTACCTCCCTTTGTAGTACAGACATTTTTCACAGAGGAGAACACTCAACATGTAACTTACAAAGTACATCTATACTGTAGAGGTTGCCCTGACTCACCTTGGCTTCTAATAAACGAGACCTAATGTCACTTACTGGATCAAAACTGCACTGAATTTGATCTGGTCAAGGAAGAATCCCAGTATACTGTGTTTAAGTAACATGCTTCATCAAGGATTTATGTGGTAGCTCTGATCATCCACTGCTGCTTCATAATCAACACCAAAGAAAAAAGGGCTTTTAGCAGGAAACCAGTGGTCTAAACATGCTTGTTAACTAGCAGCAGATCATGATCCAGGTGTTGATGGTGTCTCTGTTTTTGTGTTAGATTTCATGTACGCTGGGCTTTTGTGGGGTTTTCATGCTTTGGTCCAACAGTTTGAGATCTCCATAACTATAGAATGTAGCAATGAAACATCATAACTGCAGATGAACGTAAAAGTTCGATTCTACTTTGTCTGCTCTTTTAAAAGCTTTGTCAATAGCAAGCTTCCAAAGATTAGACAAAATGAAACAAACTGTAGGTGTGATCACACCCTCAGAATTTGCAGAGTACCACCATTTGTACTACAGTCATAGGCTTTATCTCGCAACTGAGCTCCGGAGCACACAGACCTCAGAGGGGTGTCTTCCTCTCAGCCACTCATTTACAATACATGCTAGGAAGTGACACTAATTGTAAAAACACAGCTTCTATACAATCGTTTTTCGCCAAGTCTGGCAAGCCCGGGCTGTTGCGGTTTTTATCCCAGTAGTGAAAAGATACAGCAGAGCCCATTCTGGCACAAATGCACCTACGCTGGGCAGGGGGGGAGGGGAGCCATTTTTAGAAATTCAGGGGGCGTACAGGGAACCATGGGCTGGTGTGAAAAAGCCCAGTGTGTTCCTGGTTCACGTTTCTCCTTCTCCTGCTGTGCTAATGTTTTTTCAAGACTTTGTCGCTGTCACGACTGATCTCAATATTGTAGCTGTCAATGTGTGAATAACCCACATGTTGAATTAGTTTGCCAACATATAGAAACATAATTGGATTTGTAAATCTAATGATCATTATCATCAAACTGCATTATTCCTACATTATTTTGCATATTGCCCTGATGCAGTCGCTGGCTGTTACAGCTGTAGTGGTTGGGTGTGAAGAATTTACAGTAATATGGTGTAAACAACATATTAAATTTATCTTATCCCATGTAAGTATTACAAGACAGTTGTTCTGTGCAAGACGAGAAGTAAGAGAGGGTTGTTAAAGACAGTACTGAGAGAAAGTCAGTCTGACAGAATCCAAACAGGAGACAGCAGCATTTGCTGAACAACAGCCACTGCAGTCATAAACAGCACCAGGTAATGGTAAAAAGAAAGCACCTTCACCTCCTCAGACTTTCTTGGGTCAGCTGCTTTATATGCATGGCCTCTGAGATTTGTTGTACTCATTTGTGAATTGATTAAACATGGTGTTTGCTAACGTTATCCACACATCAGACCTGATCCATGACTTTCTACATATTTTAGACACAGTGCTCATAAAATCTGTCACAATAACCAGATGGCAGGCATCCTCCTATGACTGAGTCTTAGTTGAGGCTTCTAAGGTAGAGCCACAGAAGAGACTACAGGCAGGTGCAAAATAAAGAACAAACAAACAAAATTACAGAATCTGAATTTATTTAATAGCATCTTCTTTGCCTTCATAATTTGTATTTTTATGACTTTCCACTCGCCTGACATGTTTTTTCTCTCCACCGTATAAGTCACACCGATGACCGCCTACCATCTGGTGGGTTTCAGATTGTCAACACTTGTCCTGTAACAAATTTAATGAGCTGCCAAGAGATGTCCAGGTTTTGGGAAATTGCCATCCACCAGCGTGATATGTAGTATCATGATGGCTGATCAGGGTGAGCCACCATCAGGCACTGGTCATATTAGAGCTGCAACAGCAACACTCCAGAATGGACTGTTTGAGTAAAGGTGTGTGATACAACTTAGGAATTTAGGGTTTCATTCATAAGAACATATGGCGTTTGTTTCTTTCCTGCTGTCAATAACTGAAAATAAATAATCTTCCAAATTGTGGCAAATGAATAATGAGTGAATGAGTGAAGGAAAAACAGGTGCAGGTAACTAGTAGGTGGTTTGTATCGAGTCATTAATTACTATATATGTAGAAAACTGGCAGCATGCAGCACCTATTTGTATGATCTTGGTTAACTTCATTAATTGTATTGGTTTTCTTTTTCAAAAACTATATCTATATATTCCTATGTATAATTGTGAAAAAGTGAGTGACTGCCTGTTCTTCAGCTGCATGAATATAGTACAGCTAAACGGCTTTATCATTTTTGTACTGAGGGAAACATCTATCCTCCATGATTACGTTTGTTAGTGACATATCACTAATCTGTTTCTTGTCAATAGATCTTTCCCATTGAATATGCTGCTTTCCAAATGTTGCCCCTTTTCAGCCAACCAGTCATATATTAAATGGAGTGGGAATCAGCCTGATAACCATGCAAATAGAGGAGAAGTATTCAACACGTGGTGAAGGGGTGTATTAAGCCCAGCGCATCATGTTCTCCTAACATTACTCAAGTAGATGTGATGCCTAAGCTTGGCTAAGCAAGTCAAAACAAAACCTCAGTCTGAGAGTAAGGGTTCCACATGGGACCTAAACCCCAGTCTGTATCAGTGAAAGTCATGTGTTAGAGTTATACCACCACAACCCATCCATCCTCCATCTTCCTTCTGCCACCCTTTCATTCAAATGTTTTGTTGTATATGTATTTTTATGTATTATGTTGTATTTGTTTTTGTGAATGAAATAAACGAGTAACTAACTAACTAACTCCTAATACGAATGTAGTGGAACTGTTTTCCAACAACATCATATTGTTACATTACCCAAAGAAAATATATAATATTTCCTCCAACATGCAACTGAGATTACAGTTTAGTTGCATGAGAACATAATTTTTGTGTAACAGGGTTTGAATGGGAGGTACAAGATAGTGAGTGGGTTTTATGTGCAGTACACAGTCTGTGTGCATTCACTCGCTTGGCATGAAATTGCGTGTTTGCTACATGTGAGTTAGGAACAGAGGACTAGAAGGTGATACGTTCAGACAACTGGTCCTGCACGAAGGCTCGAGAACAACATCAGTAGTTTCTAGTTGACCCTGCCGTGGCCTGCAAGACTCTTCACTCAGTCAGGCAGAAAGAAGAGAGATGAAGAAACCACATCAAGTCATGGCAGAGCTGATGGGAAAGTGATACACAGCGAGTGACCTGGAGAACAACGCTTCTGTGCTCGGCCCGTGGGCTGCTGGCAGGCTGAGAGAGAGGAGATAGAAGAGACAGTGACTGACTCACTTAGCTGAGCCTCATAAGTGGAGCTGTGAGCGTGGTGATCCAAGCTGGCGTCCATATGTGGGAGGACAGGCTTTGCTTTCACGTCCACTCCATCGTCTTTTAAAATGACAAGAAGTGATTGTGCTTCTCACTGGTGATGCATGCGCAGATGTTTCTATGTGATAAGTGAAGCTGTTCAACATGTAGTGAGTTCATAAAACCTTTAACTCTTATTTTTCGTGTGAACACCTCTAGCTCTGGTGTTGTCACACTATCAGAAGCATGTCTTTGATGAGATAATCACAACAAGTGCAACACTCTAACCCAAGAGACAAACCATGATGCAATGCTACTGAACAACAGAGGCCAGTCTTTGTGTTTTATTTAGGCGTCTCTTTCATCTCTATAGGATGAATCCTTCCATATTTTCCTCAGGTGGGATTTAGTGTTGGTTCTGGTGGGCTGCTTGATGCTGTGATATGCAGCATGTGTTTGCCCCCACAGAGAATGATCTATTCCACTATGATTCATAGAACTGGAGTTACCGGCTTCTTCCTTCAGATCTCCAGTGTGCAAATTGAAATATGTAACGTAAACCTCCATATGGCAGGTTGAGAGGTTAGAAGGACATTTCAACAATTTAGGCAGTAGGCTACTCCTTTTGTGTCTCACACCAAAAGAACAAGCTCACTTTAAACCCTGTAGGTCTTGTAGAGGGTTAGGTCCTCGCTATGTGTCACCTGGAAGACTGGAAGCAAGTGGAAACTACACACCTTCATCCACACTTGAATCGGTATTCGAATCGAATCGGCACTATTTGATTTTCATCATATTTACAACTTTTTCATCTTCAGATGTACCAAAACTCAGAATACAAGCAATGATGTACATTGTTTACTGTTATACTATGGTTATATTGTCTAAAGTATTAAAATTACTATTATTTGATCTCACTAAAGAAAAAAATTGAATCTTAAAATTGAAGCTACACTTACTCGATTTTCTAGGGCATCCAACTACTTGTTCCTACTAAACTGAGTTTTTCTAATTTTTTGTTTTGTATTTTTTTGTTTCTAAGGTTAATGTAGAATGCATGTGATATATACTACATTTCTGCTCATGGTTGTCTGGATTTCCACTCCATTTGCTTTCTACTGAGGCAACGACTGTCCCCTGGATGCTTCTTTACAGACGTTAATGTGAAAATCTTACTTGACTGAGACAAAATCCTTCAGCTGAGCGGAGACTTTGACAAGCTTGCAGTGGTTGATGGTGTAGCTGATGTTTGTCAGGACGATTTTCTTCTTATACTTTTTTCCCACTTCAAAGTCCTAAAAAAAGATCATTTGAATTACTTAAAACTATTCTTTTGCTATTCAAATCTGTTAGCAAAACAATCAAAAATCTAATTATTAACATTCACTTTGCTAAGAGACATGAATTCCTGTTACCAGTGTTTTTGGTGGTGATATTTTCTACAACTATATCAACAACACAGCAGTAGAGTGGCACCTTGAAGAGGACGACCTCTGGTTTACTGATGAAGGAAGGCCCTTTGAACTCCCTTCCATGAACTTTCTTAGGAGACGTGTTGAGCTTCCCTCTGGTCATCTCCGGCTCCTCTTGGTTTACTTCTCGTTGCACCTGTCTAGACTTCGCACTGAAGAGCATCTGCAAGTAGAAAAGGAAGCAATAACTGGTAAAACTCACATACAATTGCCCCTTAGTATAGAACACAGATAAAAGCAAGGCAGAAGTAGAAAATGTAGATTAATAATAATTTTATGGTCACAATGAAGCAAAATAGATTTTTCTATTATCACAGAAGTTGTGAAAAAATTGTTACTTATTTGTTAGTTGTTTCATTCTGGAAATAACGCAGGCCCTTTAGGCTTAGTTTGATTTACAGTACAGTAGTCTGATTTTTACTAGCTCTTAGCTTTTAGCTCTTTTTATTGTCTAGTTTTAGCTCCAGTGTTTTCCTCATGGGGGGTCTCCATGCTGGGAGGTGTGGCTGGTCTGCCTGCAGGGGGGTCGCCCTGGAGACCCCTCAGGCCCTGGGGACCGGGGAACTCTGCACCATGTGTGGAGTCTACCCCGGTCTTTCTGGGTCAGGGGTCTCTGTGGTGGCAGCGCTCCCTGTGGGCGTGGGCTGCATTCCTCTCAGTGTGGATGAGCTCCCCATAGGTGTTTTTTTTTCCTCACATGGTTCCTCAGTGCCCCCCCATGTCACCATACTAATAGTAACTGTAGTGTTTGTGGTTCTGTGGGTGTGTATGTGTGTGTGTGTGCGGGAGCGATTGTGGGTACGTGGGTCTATACGTGTGTTTGGGGGGAGGGAGTGGGTTTTCTTTTTGTGTTGTATTTCTGCTGTATCTTTTTGTTTTGGGAAGCACTTTGGATTACATTTTTTATTGTATGAAAAGTGCTCTATAAATAAAGTTTGATTGATTGATTGATTGATTGATTATCAGTAAATACAGATTAACAACAGAATATCAGTATAAGTGTAAATGTTGACCAATAAGTAACAAGACACATCGCTCAGTCGCCAGAGAGCACAGACACAGTCATTTTTCTGCAGAAAACTATTATTTACCAAAAGATGTCAGAGTTCTCATGGTAAATGAACTGCATGTGAGATCTGCCTATACATAACATACAGTCTAAGATCATTCATACAGAAACAAAGACAGGAACTACAAAAACTGTTTTCCTCTACATGCAAACCTGTGTGGCTCAGGAGGCTGCAGGCTTATTCAGCATTTTGTATTTTTACGCCGTATTCTGTTCTGTATTGTAAAGCACTTTTATAACTTTGTTACAAAGTGAAGTGCTGACATTTAATCACTGCTCTCCCCCTGATGAATCATCTCATTAGCTTCGCTGCATCGCTGTGCTCGTCTATCGCACTGGCCATTACTGTCTTGAGAAGGAGCCTGTTAGAAGGCATGAGTCCGATCTGTGTGTTAGGAGGAGAGATCACTTCCACTCGACTTGTCGCTTGTTCAGACCTCTGAGCTGTAACACCGCGCTCACTCTGAGGCCTCAAAGGCATCAGCGCGATGAAAAGTGATGCCTGTCACCCCACATTTCAAGTGCATGAGGTGCTGGATGAGACAGAGAGCCGACTCACCTCCATGACAGTGAGCTAGGGCAGAAACACTTCTACATTTATCGGCAATTCCCACAGAGCAGTCTTTGAACAAGGCTTTTAATCTTCACATTCAGGAAAAGTCAGAACTGTCACTGTAGTTCAGCTCTGATGTGATCAATCTGACACAGTTTGACTGATTTTATATGCATTGTAGAACTGATTTCTACTACACTTGCTGTCTGTAGGAAGCTCGTACCTTCACCATTATTCTAGTAAGTGTAGCCATCGGTTAGCTAGACCTAAACATGTGGAGAAATGGGAAAAGACTCCAGCATCCCATATTTCTAAAAAGTCTACAGTGCTCTCAGTTGGTAATAGATAGTATCTGATACTGAACTTAAAAATATGTTTGTGTTCATTCACAGTTGACTCATTGCTAATAGAACTGCAATCAAATAAACAATAATTCTAATTATAATTGATCATCTTTTGATTTGAGCCTCTGATGAATTACTGTAGTTAATCATTAAGTCACTAAAATGAATGAAAAACATCTTGTCTCACACAACAAATAACTTAATTTCACAAATATATAAAACCATCAAAGGCAGTAAATTCTTAAATTTGGGAGGATAAAATCAGTAAATGTTTGGTTTTATTTACTTTCGCTAACATTGCTGTCAATGAATTCTGTGATGACTATTTGACTAGTTAAATAATCAAGTAATAGTTTCAGCTCATCACTCACAAATTCTGTAATATCTGCAATTCAAACACATAAGTTCCTACATGAAAAAGTGTTCGTGCAAGCCTTCAAAGACCTAGATTGCTGAAGCTCTTCCTAAATCTCTTAGCACTGCGTTCTCATTGCAGACTTTTAGAAAGACTTGTGATGTTTGACCTGACACATAGTACCATGATTTGTCTCTTCACTGGCCAGAAATAAGCTTGGCTTTGATCATGTGGGGATTCATGTTGTGGTCTTCCAGATCCCACCACCCTAATGCACATGCCCCCACCATCTAGCAGAAGTCTCTAGTGCAATTCTTCTAAAGATGATGTGTCTGCTGAATAGTCCATGATTTATGGGTGTGTAAATTTAGCAGCTTGCATGGATTTACTTTTGGTTAACAGGGGCTGTTGTTTGACTGCACCTTGTAGTTCTGGTCCCACAGCCCAGAGAATTCAGGCTCAGCAAGGCTGTCAGCAAGGCTGTGGTGGTCCACTTCCTGCTGGATGGGTTCCTCCAGGTCCTCAACATCAGAGGCAGCTGATGATGAGCTGCTGCCGTCACTGAACTCTCGTAACTGCTGGACAAATGGACACACACACACACACATTAAGGCATCACTGTTAAAAATGTACTCTTTACACGATTATTTCACAAATGGCATCTCAGATGTCAGCAAGCCCTCACGATTGTGGCTCTTTCCTCAGGGGCTGGTGGGGGGGTGGGATCCAGGTAGTACTGGAGCTTCTCTCTGGTCGTCCTCAGAGATTGGAACTTGTCAGTGGGTCTGGGCAGCACTGCCTGGTTCCTCTTTTTGCTCCTCATCAGCTGTCCCTGCTGCTGAATTTTTTCTACTATCTCCACCCTCTTTGACTTCTGGCTCTTCTCAAATTCCCTGAGAAGGGCAAATCAACAACACTGCATTATACTGAAATGGGGTCATGTATTTCTCAGCACACAGCGAGAGAAAACACCCACACGCTGCTGCATGGAGTGGGAGTGGAGGACATGCGAGTGGGAGAGGAGAGGAGAGGAGAGGAGAGGAGAGGAGAGGAGAGGAGAGGAGAGGAGAGGAGAGAGAGGAGGAGAGGAGAGGACAGGAGAGAGAGGAGGAGAGGAGGGGGAGAGGAGAGGGAGAGGAGAGGAGAGGAGAGGAGAGGAGAGGAGAGGAGAGGAGAGGAGAGGAGAGGAGAGGAGAGGAGAGGAGAGGAGAGGAGAGGAGGGGAGAGGACGTACTCCTGTTGTTTCTTTATCTCCTCTAGTTGTTTCTGTTGGTACATATGTTTGATGCTGTTAATGCCTTGGGCCTGCAGGGATTCTCTTAGTTGTCTTTGTTGCTGTTCTTTCTTCTGGGCGTTTGCTTTTGCTCTGCTTTGTTGGACCCGTAAACTCTCCTAAAGAAACAACACCAGATTAATAAAGCTGTATCTGACCACATGCAGCCTTAGGTATGAAACTGATCATTTGAACAAGGAGAAATAGGTGCTATAGATCTGCTTACTTTCAAAATGTGAAACGAACCTTGAATCTCATTTAAAATTGGAAAACATAGCAATAAGCAAGATGACTGCAAGATCATAACGACAAGTATGTAAGTACTGTGAATTTACTCGGCTGCAATGTGAAAATGCGACACCTGCTACATGTTTATTCTAGCTGGGGAGAGAATTTGAAGCAAATAGAGTCAGTAAATCCAGGCCCTAGTGCATTTATTTTGTAAAATATATCATGTGCGTAATGCGTGTGAATGTATTATTAGACAACATAGTAACCACCAAACAAACATCAGAATGTTATATTTAGTTTCACAGGTGTTTTTAACTGCAGTATAAAAATACCTGTGTGGGTGTTTGTTATTCACTCACAATGTGCTGATACTATATTGTCTGTATGTCTTAGCACAAATCAACTTAGGCCAAGTCCTCATAGCTTCACAACTAAACACAGTAATGCTAATGCTATGGTGTCAGTATGGCATGGTGCCACTGCTTACTTGGGTGGCTGCTATGTTAGATTTCAGTGACTTGACAGCCTGCATCCTCTTTTCCAGGAACTCCCTGTTCTGCTGCTCCTTCTCAGCCTCCTGCTGATGCATCCTGAATCAAGCAGGGAACATTTCAAACAAAGTAAACAATGTGCTATTACTGCCTGGTATCAACACTTGCACAAGTTGAGATAAATTGATAACTGTGACATGGTAGGTGGCTCAAGAAAATACCATTCACCTCAGCCTAGAGGTGGAATAAAATGAAAATACAGCTGCAAGGAGGCTTTAGGTCACTATATTGTACTTGATTTTTCCACCTCCTTATGTGTGGCAATTTTTTCTAAAATAGTCAAAAATATAAGAAAGCTTACTTTTACAAAGTTAAATAATTAATTACAAATATTAATATTATAATTTAGAATAGATTATAGGAACTGGTGACTTTAGTTTCTAGTCGGTGTTATTTAAAAGGAGTAAAGAGCGCATTTTAAGTGATTGTCTGCAGCTGCATATCTGAGTTCCATCCCCAACCAAAGCTACACTATACAGCAGAAGTGAGTGTTCCCCTGTACAACATGACTTACATGGGAAACTGTATCACCTCTCAAAAACTAATGCTTTGGAATAGCTACACTGAAAATACAGAACCAGCCATAGATGAACCAATCAGAGTTGCAGAGACCGGGACAGTGCACTATTTGCACATTCTAGCTCTGAAAAACAGATGGGCAAGTTCTTCAGACTTGGCCCAAGAGTTATTAGTGGAAATCAGAGTTTCTGTGACAGCTCAGAGAGCGTAAAGGACACTACATAAAACCATCATGCATCAGCCTCTACAGATGGCGTTCAGGAAATATATCAGGAAATGTTTGCTCTGAGGGAGTTTTAACTTCACATAGGAGCAAATACCCTAGTGTCCAACTGTAAAGTGATACAACATGGCCACCAGGATAGCTCACTGAGTTAGGATGTCACGACACTTTGCTGCATGTCTCTCTACCCCCTTTCACCTGTCATTAAAAATGGAAAAACTCCCCAAAAATATTTTTAAAAAGTGATACAATGTGAAATTATTTGATATTTGTGTGCTCATAGTAAAGAATAACACGTCACCTGTGCAACAGGGTGACTTATCAGTGTGTTTTTAGTATTTTCATGGGGCTTGCTGACAATAACAATAATAGAAAACCCTTCAGCTTCATCTTTTATTTATTGTATGAAATGGGCTTATGATAACTTTTTGCATTTTAAAACTGCTCCAATGGGCAGCCCTTCTGGACACCAAGTTAGGGAAAGGCATATTCACATTTGTCCCCTGTCACCCAGGAGCAGCATCCATCCATCCATCCATTAGTAATGCCCGCTTTATCATTTAGATAATCGTGGGGGGCTGGAAGCTATCCCAGCTGACATTGACAACGACGTGAGGTATAAGCTGGACAGGTCACCAGTCCATTGCAGGGCTAAGACAAAGAGGACAGGCAGCCATGTTCGCTTACTCTCATACCTACAGCCCATTTTAAATTACCAGTTAATGCTTGTCTTGTGTGACTGTGGGAAGAAGCTGGATCATATAGAGACAAAAACACAGAGGTACAGGGAAGAACATGCAAATCCAGGGCTAGCATTCACCAATACAACATCTGTATTTCACATACAATGCATGTTTTTTATAATAAGTGATTTTTGGGAAATATCAAGACTTGAATCACTTCTTTCTGCTCAGATCTCGTCTGTTCTCTTTCGGCTCAAACATTGGAGCATGAAGCTGAGCTCTTCTAAGTGTCATGCCTTCCCTGCTTGTCATACATTCTGTCAGTATGAGTGAATGATCAATAGGACGTGTCGACTCTCCATTGAGTCCTCTAAGATAATTTATATCTTTGCGCTACCCTGACACTGTTTATTGGTTTAAAAGCTGATTACCTTTTAATGGTCTGTTTCAAGTACTTGGCAGCTTTCTTGTGGCTTGCTTGGCTCGCTTCAATTTTCCTCTGACATTCAGTCTCCTCCTTCTCCAGCATGGCTGCCTGCTTACTATCAGAGCACAATCACAGAACGTATACACAAAACATTATCTTCTCATAGAAATAATCAAATAACTTCACAGGGCAAAAAAATACACATTGGGACACTATATTGTAACTGATCTCACTTCAGTGCACAAGATAAGAAGCTTTGCATGTAAGTCATAGCTCACTTGTATTAGACGTAACATTCGTTGTTCATATAATAGTTTTTGATTTTAGATGCATAATAAAGCACTACACAGGAAAGAAAAGGCACTGTGAATGGTAAAATGGTTGCTTTCCCCACTCCCTGCGTTGCTGCATCTTGAGTTGCAGGTTCTGGCTGACTCTCCTCTCCTGCTGCAGTCTTGCTGCTGCCTTCTGGCTTTTAAGGACCTGGAAGAGCTGCTCCTCTTCCTGCACCTCCTGGCGCAGCAAGGAGAACTTGCCAAGCTCCACTTCCACCTCACTCAGGTCTAATCTGAGGAGCAAGGACACATGGAGTAGATAGAACCAAATTTAGCAACCACATTTACTATAAAAATATGGGGTTATGGAGGTAAATACTAACCTAAACTGAATCAACTGGTTTAAGAAGCAAAGTTAAACCTATTTGGAAGATGCTTTAAAAAAGCTGAAAAAACAGCGTTCCGACTATTAGAGGACAGAACTTGGCTTTAGAAAGACACAGCAATGACCAGCTAAACAAGCAGGGGTTCCTACAGATTTTTAAAAAAGGAAAATAGTTTGCAGCCTTTATTATGTGATACAGCTGAACAAAGTGTTGACTAACCTGGCTCTCTGACTAAAAAGATCACTGAAAAAACACTAGGGGCTGCAGAGGTGTAGGTGTGCTTTTTCAGATACTGTTGAGATGCTGAAAAAGTCCAGGCAGGTTTATCAGCAGAGCAGCTCAGACTAGAAGTTACAACTCTGCACTGTTGTTGTATTGTAATTGCCGTTCTACCTGAAAGACCCTGTTCACGGTATAGGGTATTCTCCAAGGATATTCACACTGTGGACACATGATTTGGGTGCCAGATGAGGTCACACAAAAGTTCAGACAGTTGAACTGGTTTTAATAACTGGATGACCATGCCTGTTTGTTTCATATGTTTGTTATTCTTCTCTGAGCCCTCTGTGTTTGCTCCCCTGGGATTGAAGCAGTGGTCCAAGGGAAGCAAATGAGGGGGCTGCCCTTTTCGCATGGCACTACTTTCAGTCAGAACAAGACTTGACTGTGGAAGAATTTTCCTCTTGGACTCACTCTTGTTGCTTCAGCTCAGTGTGGATGTGGCCCTCCAGCTCCTCCTCACTCTGCAGCTTCTGACACAGACGCTTATGCTGGGCCCTCAGTCGAAACACTGCCACACTGCTGAACAGTAAGAACAAGCAAAGAGAGGGAAATACAGTTGTGACAAAGTGACAAATAATTCTTAAATATGAATAAAACCAGTCACTTTTTGTAAATTCTGAACTCACCTGTTGTCTGCTGCTTTCTGCTGCTCTATTTCACTCTCCAGATTCTCCCTCTGCTCCAACAAACTTTCAATATTCTGACGGCAGAGATTCAGCTTTTCTCTGGGGGGGAAAGAACCCAAGATAGCAAAGATAAAAAGACAAGCTGCAGTGTTGACACAGAGAAACACCCAGATAATAAACATCTTTAAGACAGTTAAAGAGGAATGTGTTCAGAGCATCGGGCCAATGGATTTCCCCGTGGCCACTGCAACAAAAGACAGGTCCTTTCTGTCGGCTAACAAGGTAATCTAAATGAAGACACTGAAATGCTAAAGGTGGACACACACCTCAGCAGCTTTGAACTGCCTGGTTGTCTTTATGCAGTGTAATGGTGTGAAACACAACAATCTGTGACCGCGGGTAAAGACTGTTATAAAAAGAAAATTGTAGCACACTGTACAATAAGAGTTGCAGATTGGTTAAAAACCAGGTGCACTTAGGTTCCATTAAACTCATGTTTAATCAGCGCAGCAGTTCCACACTGACCACTGACGCTTTGCGCTGCAGGAAAATGACAGACATTTTTGATGGGAACTGTATCACAGTTCATCAGGTGCCTAATGGTTCGAAGTGCAGACAAATAAAAAGAGGGAAGAAAAGTGGGGAGAGAGGACATTACGGGAAATGTTCTCTCTTCAGCTGAAACGATTTCCTGCAAATTGCTGAATCAATTGGTACAGAAGTGATTGGCTGTGTGTGAGGAGGGCAAGAGGGCAAAGACCTGGGGAAGGTGGAGGAACACTGGAAAAAACTGAAACTGAAAAGACTGGGCAACAGCCTGCGACAGAAAGACAGGCATGGTTTTGATGTACTTACTGAATAAAAAACACAAACCCCCAATGTTTCCTATTAAGTGTACATGTTTCTGTAGAGTCTAGAAAGGCACGTGGAATTCTATATGGGTTAAGGAGCTACTGTAGCTCTAGAGGTCTGTTGCTGCCAGGCCCAGACCTGGCTTTCAGCACGTCATGCTCCTTCTGTCGGTGAAAGCAGTCCAGCTGGTCCAGGTTTCGTCTCAGCTTGAACATCCGTGCTGTCTCGGCAAAACTCCTCTTCTTACCAATGTCGGGCGCAACTGCAAGGTCACCACCAGCATCACCATCGTCCTCACTTGGGGCAGATGCACAATGACATTTAGGAAAGGCTGCATGTTTACTCTAAAATCGTACTATGTATTATGGACAATGTAGCAAAAGATACACTACAAAGATGAGAGCCTGTTTGTATTGATGTATATGATAAGGAAAAACATCAGTAATCAATACTGGGAAAAAAAACACACACACAAAACTGAGCTCTATTAGTGTTACAGTTTCATACTAACAATCTCACTGAAGCTCTTTGTCTACAAACTGAGAGGGAGATAGCTGGATTACAGAGTGTTACACTGGCCTTAGTATGTCATTGTCTAATTATAATATGATCACAAAAAAGCAAGATATACCCACTCTGACAATTCTTCTAACCACTCAAAGTCGGGAGGAAGTCCTTCATCTTTAAAAGTCTCCTGAGATGGATCATCATCTGAAACATCTGTATATTAAATGAGGATATCAGTGTCTCTAAAGCAGACTGTCATGTACTGTGAGTGTATTTGTGGATCTCTATGATTATAGCTGCATTCTATAAACCAGGCAGCACCAGGAGCTGCTACTCACCCTCCAGCTGTAAACATCTGTCTGCGGTCACATCTGGGGGGCTTCCACTGTCCTCTCTGTCCATTTCACCTGATTGATGAAAACAGACCGTAAACGTATCGCTAATGTTGCACCTTCCACAGATCTCCACAAACAAGCTAACATCTTCACAAACCTCTTCATAATTTAACGTTGTCGCTAAATAATTGAAAGCCAATAGTTCACGCTTAACAGCTGGTTTCCTGTAAAAACTTCATGGTAAACTGTTTCTTGGTGCATTATACGCATGCCGAATTGAAGTTAGGCTGTTGGTGATGTGCAAAGGATTTTAAACCACAGTTCTGCGGTGTGTGACATTACAAGTAAGGAATATGATATTTAATAACCAGATTCTTCAATGGACATTGGCGTGTCGTTGCCTCGACAGTAGCTCGTTTAGAAAGCTGAACAGCCAAAGCAACTAACGTACACTTAGCGCTGAGTTTAGACTGTGTCAGAATAAATCAACAACAACAAAACGTTACCCGGTTTTTGCTCGGCTTTCCTTGTCTTGGCTACACAAAAGTACTTTCTCCAGCAAGTTTAATCCGCCATGTTTGTTACTGTTTCCAAGGAGACGGGACGCAGGTGGGCGGAGACCTGAGCGCTCGTGGATCCGTCTATTAACTGAACACCCGACTGGAGTCAACGGCTGGAGGTATCACAGTGCCACCGACTGTGATTTCAGTCGATATAATTCATGAAGGCTGCAGAAATCAACCAGTAAAATGTTGCAATTGGTGGCCTAGTGGCTTGTGAGGCGTACTTGCAACCCGTGGGTCGCCGGTTCGCGTCCCCGGATTGGCAAGAGGTCAAGTCACCACCACTGTGGCCTTTCAGCAATCCCCCCAACCCTGACTACTCCCTGGGGGCTTCCGCAGCAGCCTCCTGCTCTTAGCATAAATGGGTCAAATGCAGGGAACGAATTTACCCAAGGGGACTAACAAAGCAGATTATTATCATTAAATTGTTTTAATTCTGGTTCAACCACCTTATAAATAAAGTCTATTATTATATTACAAAATGAGAGGTCAGAGCCAGCGTCTCACTGTACACTGGTAAATAGCAGGTAAGGTTCAATGCTAAAGAAGGAATCAATGATGTATAGACTAATGTGAGTGTAATGCTGTTGTCCTTCTATTGGCAGCACTCATTAACATGATTTTCTTCTCCTGACTGACAGAAACACTTAGTTGTTCCCTGACTTCATCTCTTTCATGTTGCATCTTTCAACAGCCGCTGTAAATTTCTTCGCTCACACTGACGGATTTCTCTGGACTGACATCAGTCAAGTCACACACAGGGGAAATATCTCAGCTGATTCACAGAGAATGATAAATCCTTGTGGTATGCAAAACCTTTTGTCAAGCATGCACAGCCTCATCTGATTCATCCTGGAAAAAGAATTTCAAGTCGATCAGTGGCTTATTGCACGAGCATAATAGGCTTTTTACGGAGAAGCTTCTCTTTTTTATTCGGCATAATAAAGCTTTCAGAAGAGGACTGAGAAGTGTGTGTTCTGCTGTCTAAAACACTGCAGTCATGTGAATGAGGAATATTCTGTATCACAGTGGGAGACTTGATAAATAAATAGTATGAGTGAATGTGATGACGGAGAGGGGGCAGACTTTTTATAGTTGTTTTGTTGAGAGTGAGAGAGGCGAGCAAAGTAACTGCAGCAGAGACGGAGACCCTGGCTGACATAAAGAATGGATCAATATGAGGGGAAACAAAGTGATCAGAGAGAGACGGAGAATACATGGGGGTGAAAAGAGTAAAAGGAATAACAAATAGCTTGTGGCTGAGAGAACACAATCTCATGCCGTGTATTGCAGCATGCACTGTAGCCTGGTATCTTCATATCAAAAGAACGTGCAGTGCAAATCCAAGCGGAGGTCCAGAGAGACAACAGTGTGGATCCACAGCCACGGAGTGCCTCCTCTCTCCATGGTGGGGCAACAGAAAGCAGGGCAGCCGCACTGCTGCATCCATACGCTGAGCTGCTCTCAGGTTAGGTTTAAAGAGGAAATGATGCTGGATCTTCAGAAGTTACTGTTTAATCAAAATGTATGCAACTGAGTTCCATAACATCATAATTCCTTGAAACTATATAAAAAATAAATAAAAGGCTTTAGAGAGTTTCAACTGATGATTTGAAATGATTTCTAATGAGTGAAAGAGTGGAAGAGGAGAGGAGGAATGCTTGCTTCCTTCAGCCTTCCATCACTGTATTCTTTTGTTTCTTTCTTTAATCACTTTTTTGTGTCAGGAACGGTCTTCCTGTACTGATATTTGATCACTGCTGACTTGCTTTAGAGACCAAATCTCTTCAAAATGGGGTTTTTTTGATCTCTAAAATGAAAACATGTTTGATAACCAGTGTCTGAATCGGACCTTTATGCCAGAAATAGTATTATCTACACACGCTGCGAAACACAATTATATATGTGCCTGAGATGGAGAGCTGGATGTAAGACTGAAGGCAGATGGGCCTTGTTAACAAGATGAACTTAACAGTACACCACAGAAATGAGTACACCCCTGTGCAATATCACTTCAATGTAAAACAGCTCAACATTGTTCAAAAACAATTACTTCCAATTTGAACAAAAGTCTTTGCTCTGATGTACAGTTATTATTTTTAAAATGAACCCTTTAGATTTGCTTTATTAAGAATACAGGCCTCATAGTGGGAACGCAATAGAGCAAAAGCCAACAAACCTGAACACTGAGGTTTGAATCCTGAGTTTTTAAATACTTTGTGTGATTAAGTTTATTTTTAGACGACACCACATGTCTGGAGACGTGCTCTGTCGTTCTTCAGACATTGTTTCATTCAGCTGTTATTTATTTTGGGGGGGGGGTTGTTCTGGTCTACTTTCTCTTTAACAAACACTGATGGTGTTGTGTTGGATGTAAGTCTGTTTACATACTTGGTCGGTCATGGTTTTCCCTTTTCCTTCTTTAGTAAATTCTCATGTGATTTTGGCAGTGTGCTTTGGATGGTTATCATGCTAGAATATCCCTCTTCTTCCAGCTTCTGCAGACTGTTAGCCATCTTGCCAGCCAGTATTTTGGTGTATCCACAGACATTAATGGTGCCATGTATAAATGTCATCTACCCACATCACCACACTCCCACCTCAGTGCTTCACTGTCAGGACCATGTATCCACTGTGGCAGTCCTGACCAGAATCAAACCAAACATGCTGGACTCCATCTGAGCCAAACAAATGTATCTTGGTCTCATCTGACCAAAGAGCATACTCGTAAATATTCATTCGACTTCTTTTAAAGTTCTGTAAAGTTTTATCTTGCGGGTTATTCCTTAATAGCAAGCAAGGGTTTTCTTCTTGGATGCTGTCCATGACATGAACTGTCCATCTGAGCTGTCATAGAAACTCTGACTTCCCCTGATAATCCCTGTGCCAAATCTGAAGCACTTGTCCATCTGCTTTTCAGAGCAACATCTTACACGTTCCGCTGCATCATTTAAGGAGGATGGTCACTGCAGCTCTGATTAGTGGCACTATGGCTCATGCTACACCTCCTGATTGCTGCTGCAGCTGCGTTTCCACACATTTCAGATGCTCGCCCATCTTCCTGTGTCCTTCCTCAGCTTCGTGAAGTCTCCCAATCAGATATTTCAGTTCCCGTGGGAATAATTTGCCATGTGAAGTCCTGATACAGAAATGCAGACAGACACAGAACATAGGTTCAGAGCTTCATGCGTGCAGTTAGGCTAATTGGAAATGACATCTTGCTTCAATGATCACAGGTTTTCTAACTTGTGTGTCAGTGCTCAGGGGTGTGTTCATTTTAGCTGCACCAGGTTTCTCTTTTGGGGGCTTCATCTTCAGTGTAGTTTTTCTTAAGTGTCTGTTTTGAATCGGAAGAGATACGAAACAACGTGGAACTATCTGACATTTAATTGGAATTGCACAGGGGTGCATTCACATCTGCTGTAGCTTAGACTGGGGGAGTGAAGCTGCTCATGAGCCAGTCCTGTAAATCCAAGATATAAATACTTTCTGGGAAGGATTTAAAGCAACAGCTGGTTTGGTTAAATGGCAAACACCACAATTAGGGAAGCAGGGCATGCGTTTGGATGAGCTGATTTCACTACAGAAACCTTGATTGAGCAAACTGATTGTACCACCACTGATCCTTACCAGAGATGCAGTGCTCATTCTAACATACACTGACTTACTGGTTTGATTTATCACACCTATTAGTCTTTTTTGAGGGCCTCTTGCGCACCAACTAGGATTTCTGTTGCCCATGTCCACACTGTGGGCCCCACCGTGGCAGCCTGAGCTACAACTTCACTTGAGACACTAATTGCCTAATGGAGATGATTCAGATGTGTCAAACATTACATAATATATTGAAGTCCTATGTTCGTGACATGCCTTCCTGCCGCCCCCCGCCTTCCGTGGCCAGATTGAATCTGACGTTTAGAGGCCAAGCAACGGAGGGATCGACAGATTAGCGAGTCTCCCTCCCTCCTCTCCCTCCTCTCTCTTTCTCTCTCTCTCTCTCTCTCTCTCTCTCTCTCTCTCTCTCTCTCTCCCTCCATCCCTGTCTCACTCTCTTTCTGCTCTTTTGCTGGATGACAGGCGGCGGCGGTGGATCGGCTCGTTGTTGCGGTCGGACCGGGAGTTTTTTTTTTCTTGTTCTCTGGTGCGCTCCGCCGTCGTGCGCTCCTGGCCGGGGAGGAATCGGGGATCGGATCATGGGGTCACCATCAGCAGCAGCAGCAGCAGCAGCAGCATCACCTGCAGCCGCCGCAGCATCAGCACCAGCAGCGCACTTTACTTTGCTCTCCGCAGCGCCGGATCACGAGGAGAGCGCACTGAAATAAAAACTCCGAGGGCTTTGTCTTCGATTTCCACCGTGGGAAACTTTTCTTTGTTCCTTTTCTAAACATATATATTATTCACTGTAAAGCGTGTGGAATGGAGATCCCAACTTTCCTGCTGTCGAGTCTTGCCCTGCTCTTCGTCGGAGGGGATATTTTCACCAGGTAAGATCCGCCTGTAGGTTCTTGATCCAGTGTAACCCCTGAATAAAAAGTTGGATTCACCATATATTTAAAGCCAGATCAGACAAACATGATAACATCCCTCACCAGACAGTAACATTACCACCAATTACACTTTTATAACCTGGAAAATGCTGCTGTTTTATTCTATTTTATTCATTTATTTCTGTTAAACAGCACCACTCAGTTGAATTCCTCCTCGCTGTGCTTCACCTCCCACCACTTTATCTCATCACTATCAACACACAGTGCGCTTAAACCCGGCTAAATTGAATTTCTGTGCTTAACCTCTCCATGCTTACATAAAACCACTGCTCCACACCCACATCCTGAAGTCAGCTTTCTTCTTTGTTTTCCCTCCGGCACATGAACCTGGTGACACCATTTGCATAATGCATTTGCATAGAAAGAGGTGATTGTTTTCTCGACTTTTTTAATGAGTACCAGGTGAGTGGGTGTGTTGTTTTTTGGGTGGCAGATAATGTCACCCACCTCCAGGCCTGTTCAATAGGGGTCAGATATATCAGATGGCGCCATGGTGCACGTGGGCTAGAAGGAGGGCTGTGTGTGCATCTACAAGACAAAAAGCACTTAAATAGAGCAGCATGTAAGAGAAGGAAAGTGTGTAGGTGTTGTTGGTGTCATCAGGTAGACAGCTGCCATCCTGAATAGGTGAATAAATCAAGATTATCATGCATGAGTTCCTAAAACTACTCTTTAAAAATGAGCCTTTCCTATTTAACTAAGCTCCCAGTGTGAGCTGAAAACCTTGATTTTACACAGTGAAGTTCTGCTCCAAACACGCTCTCGGATTGTCAGCATTCACTTAAAAATAGAAATGGGCAAAACAATCTGATTCTGACGGCTGAGTAAACCACACGTGTCCTCGGCACAGAGTGAGTTTCAGTGCTTTAAACTGCACATTTTCAGCGGAGGCCTACATTCATGCGCGCACATTCAAAATCCCCTCATGCTCTTGTCTGTAAGCTTTCACAAGCTTCCAATTCGTAGGATAACCAGCGGCTACGACTGAGCCTCAATTCCCAAAGCCAGATACTGGCAAGTGCTTCCGCTGAAAAGGGCAAAGGGTGAAGCTACTTAAGCTTTTGGGTGAAATTTGGGCAAATCACTTCCATTGTCCCTCTTGGCTGTTCACCAGTAGAGGGAGTAATAGCTATTGTAATTGGATTTTCCTGCCTCCAGCCACTGCTGTTATTATTATTTTGTTCTCAGCACAATGCAGAGTGTAGGCTTTTTCTTGCACCTCATTATGTGTCAGCTCTCTCTCTCCCTCACACACACACACACACACACACACTCACGCACACACACTTATGGCCGTTCTGCCTTTGGTGGCTGAAAGTTGCAAACGGCTTTCTTGCCTTCGCTCCTCCATCTGAGCAGAATTACTCTGATTCTCTTTTTAGCTCCTCATTTATCCATTTCACTAAAACTTGCTTAGCTAAGTTATGCCTCGCCACCTTTTGGTGTTGCGTGAATTTCACAGTTTTTCTTTCCAGCTGAAGTGTTACTTACCCTTAACTTTACCGAACACAGTCTGCATGTAAGTGATGGTGTAATAACTACCACAGAGACAGACTGGGCTGTATGAAGACAGTAGCCTAGTAGATCCGCCGTTTGGTCATCATCTGGCCATGACGAAAACCAACATTGCTGGAACCAAATCCCCTAAAAAGACTAAAAACAACGATGTGAACATACTAACAAGTGTTCCCTGTGTAACCCAGGTCTGACATTATAGTTTAAACCTCCACTGTTGTTTAGAACTATTCCTGTTTACTCCTTCATGAGTCACATTTGAAAAACCCTGCCATGCCAACTGTTTGCCATGCCAATAGAACTCGACTTATCAAGAAGACAAATGGTCTTCTTTTCTGACTAGTTAAAAATGTCATTTCTGTTGTGCTTAGTAAAGGTTACATCTAGCTGTACACTAAATGTTGTTGAGCTGTTCAGCTGGTGACAGATTCTCAACCACTGAGTTAATCCACACACTAGTCACATGTGGCATTTAAGGACAATCAGATGCTGGGAACACAGACACTCCCTTGACCAATACCTATAAAAGTCCGCCTTAAAATGCAGCTTCATGCCAGTGCCACAGATGACAAGAGAAAGATGCTGTTGGCATGCTGGATGCTGGCACGTCAGTTAGGGCTTTAGCCTGAATGTCCACATTTCCAACATTTGTTGTCTGACAAATCAGTTTGGGAAGCTCTGGACGTCCAAGAATGTAGTCCTGTCTTCCAAAATGTCCGCCAGCTTCTCAGAGCCCTTCAGGAAGGCTGGGACAACTACGCACGGCCAGCATCAACAACCGCAGTAGCTCTGTGCGTGATTTGTGGCACTATGAGATGCAAATGGTGGACACACTTGTGATTTGTGCTCTATGACCCACTCTCCATTAGTTTCAATACAGTCTATCCTCCATCACATCCATTCTGTTGTAAGGATGCTGTGTGTTACACTAGTTTCCCTATATTAAAAGATATAGGGTAATAAGTATAATGCTGCAGACATATTTTTATTTAGTATATATACTTATGATCTCTTATTAAAGATTCTCAGTAAAAAGTGGCAGAGAGCCACAGAGACACTGTGAGAAAGGAAGTGTTCAGAAACAGACTGATGAAGACAGTGTGTTCCAAGTCACCTTCTCAATGACTGCACCCTAAGAGCTCTGTGTATTTACTGTATAATGAATCATCATCTTTTGCATAACCACTAGGGTGATTGCTGACCAAAAACTGAAACTTTTGCACCAATAACTTGTATTAAAGTTCCATGGTGAGCTTGTTAGCAGAAAGCAGTGGACCTGCCCTGAACGCTGCTTGTTTTGTTCCAGTGTGAGAAGCTTTGAGGGCGCCGTAGAAGCTTCACACAGAGAGGAGATAAACTGCACCACAAAAGAGCTGATTCCACACTCTGCTTTTACGTTAGATTTATCACTTTGAAAAGCGACTTTAGGTTTTTAAACTAGCGCACAGGTTGCTAATATAGTAACACTGACTCTGTTCCATTTAGGTGCGTATGTTAATATTGTTATTGCCTGTGTGTATTTTTGCTATCACAAGTGAAAATGTCATTAGAAAGGAACATTTTTTTATAGAAGTCATCTCCACTCTCACTGGTTACATCTTTTTTACTTATCTTTATATTTTTTATACCATTTTTTGACAATATTTATAATTTAAACTGACAATGAAACATACACAAATCAGAATTCGTATGCATAATAACTTATTATTATTCAATGAGTCTGTTAATAACCTTGTTGACTACATATACTTTCAGAAGCTGTGTAAAAGTAGAAACCTTCCAGGGGTTTACCAGTTTGGGAAGCAGCAGAAGTGTTGAGTCTGCAGTGTTCATATAATTACATTTGATTCAGCTCTGATTGCAGCAGATACGTCACCACTGAGGCTCTTATCTGGTCCCAGAGAACAGGGACATCAAAACTGTAACCAGCCGATGAAGCATCCTTTCCCATGCACTGACACAGACCTGCTAATGACGGAGACCACCAGGGTTTGACTCCACAAGCAGAGCCTTATACTGGGAATCAATGTGGTTAGTACCAGCTCACTAGAAATGGAAGGAAGATGGCACAGCTTATGATTGCAGGCAACAACGGTAGTATGTGAAAGACCAGGAGCAGAGAATGTGACAGGATGAAAGTAAAGAAATCCAGATTACATTTTCTGAAGCTAAACAAATTAGAAAAATGAGGACTGAAATCATTTCGGCTGGCCCTGGGTTATAAAAGACATGCACTAAAACACTAAAATACACAATTATCTCATTATTTTGTTACCATTTTGACACTACAGCTCCTACGATGCCACAAGCCAACTAGTAAAACCTAATCGGAAACAAGGCTAGAATACCAACAGGGTAAGGCTGACCCTCAGACTCTCAGGGGCCCCAAGGCGCCAATTAAATTCTAGCAAAGTGCACAGACAGTGTGAGCAGTGTGAGGAGCTCATTTTTGTCCTGGGGCACAATAGCAGCTTAATCTGGCCCTGCATGGGAGCAATAAATGTTGCGTGCTGGTAAACTGATGTTATTTTACTGACCAATCCAGCAGATATCTGCAGGGAAATATGAGGATAGATCTTTAGTATCATGTTTAAGCTTTTCAGAAGGACAGAAGAGGCCGGACTGCCCTCTGCTACCATGTGGACACGCAAGAGGCGTCCCAAAGTGAAGAGATTATACTTTAGCAAGATGTGGCAGCAAAATGTGATGGACTTAATCCCAACATTTCATGATCTTTCTGGTCCGTCACGCTTGTCCTTAAACCTGTTCTCAGGTGACACAGTTCTCCTGACTAATCTGTGTGAGAGGCTGAGTCAGCGGACAAATCCCTCCTACTGTCCCGAGAACGCACTTCCCAATAGCACAGTGATCTGATCATGTTCCTCTGGCTGCATGAAGCAGCTCGAAAGCCTGATTCTGTGCTGGCTGTCGGTGCTAGAACACTTCAGTGGCTCCACTAAAAGCCTTCTACTCAATGTAAGAGAGCATGTTACATGTAAACAGTATAAAGAAGGTCATGCCAATAATTTATTTATGTAATCGAATATGCTTACAAAGTCTTACTTCTACATTTTAATTAATTTATTTGGGAAGTGTTATTTTTCAGAATAAAAAACCCTATAAATATATATAAAATAATAATAATAAATTTAAAAAAATACAAAGACAAAATATAAAATTCCTCTTGTAGCACATCAAAAGCTTACTAACACATTTGCAGTTTATGATGAAAACAGAGATTTCCTAGTGGAAATATGAACCTGACAGCACCCTTGTTTAAAATGTATATTGTGTATTATATGCATTAACAACGATAAATAAATTCAACCTAACAGTAGATATCCTAGCTGAATACGCTCCGCTGTAAGTGTGGAGAAGGCTGTGACGCAGCACTCATGGGTTCGCTGTTTTCACTCACGACCTCCAAATTGTAGTTTTTTAAAGGGTGTGAACAGAAGAGCATTGACTGTGTGCTCTGCAGCTCATTCCAAAATCGCAATACTGATAGTAAGAATCCCATTCATTTGCTTTGTTTTGTCCAGTAAAGGACCGATGTGTGGCAATATACTGCCTGTACTATGCGTCAGTGATGAAAGGTACTCGGTGACTATTCAAATTTGGAGTCGCTCTGTGTCTTTAGACTCTCAGAAATAGCACAGAATACTCACTGACCTGAACATGAGCCCCGCAGCATTTTCCACTCTGATAAGAACAGACCTGCTCTACTGTGAAGCTTCTCCAGCAGCAGCTCTTTACACTACCGTCACCTAACATCACAGCGTTTATCAAGAGGACATAGAGACCTTGTGTTTAGAAACACTATACTCTGCCTACAGGAAAAGGATTCACACTTCCAAACTGCTAAAGCGTCCTTGAGCAAAACAATGATTTCCTCCCTACTGTTTCGTAGCTGACCTTTGACCTCCCAGTAGAGGAAGACACACAAGACATGTTCTCTTTCTATGGATGTCCTGATCAAGGTTATTTGCTCCCCATATGATCTGAGTCATCTAATATTTAGTATCTGCCGTTACCCAATACCATTTTGCTAGTTAATATATACTTACAGTATGTTAGATTGGCTGTAGTACCTGGTTGCACCACTAGGTGACCCTCTTTCAATACTGTGGAGACCAGAGGAGGCGGTCAGCTCCGTATTGGCAAGCAGAGGACTGTGTGGAAGTTAAGCTATTAAAGTGCCGCCATGACAAAGTCTCCTGTGATGCTTAATGACCTCAGGCCAGCGGAAGTGTTCAGTTGCTCTGCGACATACGGGACAGCTGTCTTTTTGGCCCACATCACATGTTTGTGTCTATAAAACCTTTGATACCTGTGTGACAGCAGATAGAAATTAAAGATCGGGCTTAGGTTTGAGTTGATATCGATCAGTTAAGAATTTCCTTAATTGACGCTGATATTGATCTTGGGATTGGCATCAAGACATCCTTATGTCATTGTGTTAGCATGCTTGCTTTCTTTCTTTTTGAATGATCCAGCGATTAACTAGAAGTGCACTCATATCCCCTCCCAAGGCCAGTATCCTATCTCACAACTTTAATGGAAGTCGTCTGAATCTACACCACCTATCCACCGAGTTTCATCAATTTTGGCTCGTTAGTTTTTGTGTAATCTCTCTGACAGACAGATAAACAAGTGTCACCAATTACCAACCTATTCCTCGGATCTGGTCTTGGCAGAGGAACAAGTGAACAGAGCAGTTTGACACCAGGCAGTCATGGAATATTGATGGAGAGGACTTGATCAGAGAACAAGCAGTTCAACCTGAATCCTTGGAATATAGGCAAGTGGGGCAAGACAGAGCTGTTCTCAGCGTCTTTTTGGGAGCTATTTCTGCTCATTTTGAGACGTTTTAGACAGGTTTAGAACGTGATCGTTTGATTTGATCGGAATGATTCATTTAAGGTTGTAGCTTTTGGGCACAAACCTGTTCAAAGTCTTTTGTGAAGTTGCTGGGAACAATATTTTGCATCGCAGGAGAACAAAGCTTATTTTTCAGGGTTTGTCTCAGATAATCTAATATTTGCTCTACCATAAAATCTCATTTGGTTGACATCAGCCTCCACTTTCCAGAGGAAAGAGATAAAATAGAAGATAAAGAGTATAAAAACACCATTAATAATCTGCCAAACAGAAGTTAGTTTTTTAATTTGGGGACCTGAAGCTCTGCCACATCTCCACACTACATAAACACTATCGTAATGCCTTGATAATTCTCCCTTGTGGACACCACAGATGAGTAGTTGTTGTTATTAGACTACTTTTCTAGTCTGTCTAGTCTATTCATGAGTCCACTTTGAGAACTCCAGTTCATACATGTGCAGAAGGTTGTATGTTTGTACTCAGGACATAGAAAGTACTGCAGAGTATGTGCAACATTGTCCTTATAGACACAAATTTTGGGGAACACGTGGATCCGTTAGGGGTCTGTGTGGAGTAATATAGACTTTAATAGAAGAAATTCGAACACGTGGTTTCTTTGTGGTCCGTTTATGCAGACGGCTGCATTGCTCTTTATACTGAACACAGAAAAACACACGGGTTGTGGCATCAGATTACTTGGTTGGGGACACATCATTGCCTTAGTTAAGTCCGAAAAACGTCATTGGCTTGACAAAGTTTGTTTAGTTTTTCAGTTATTGACTAAAATTTCAACATGTGTGCCTGACCTTTTTGAAATATTTGACCATTGGACGGACTACGGAGGAAGGTTTTGCTTGCATCTTGTGCATGTGTGCAAAGATGCCCATTACGGGTGAACATAATTAACACAGCAGTTCATTCAGAAATGCTTGGCAACGCAAATTATTAGCATGGAAATGCAATTTCTTGTAGACAGAATTGTTGGGACACACTTGAATAGGTTTAATCAGAGTCTAGTCATTCTGCTCCTGTCTCAGCAGACAGCCCTTGTTAGATTGTTGTAAAGTTATTATAGTACTTTCTCTTTTTTTTTACTTAAAAAAAATCTTTTAACACATCAAATAAAAGTTTAAGGACGTGTGTTGATTCTGGGACTCCATATTTAAGTGTCTTAATTGTGACAAACACAATCAGAGCACTAATGTCATCAATGATTCCGTTTGCTGGATGAAAAGCAGCTCAGACCTTTTATTATTACTGTCAATGTGCTGCAAACACACATGGAAACACATGTCTTATTGGTTCTACTATTTGTTTAAGTCTTATTATGATTTATTCAATTGGATTTTGATGCCACTGTATTGCAGTGCTGCTCATCTCACACCGGTGCTAATAAAACAAACGGCACAGTGAGGATCAGGGGACTCGACTCGTGTTCAGGTAACGAGCAGCGTCAGTATATAAAAACTAATTTGCCTTGTTAGTGTGTGCTGCACATTATGCTCGCAAGAAGACGCCATAAATTTGAGTGAGACTGCCGCTCTTTGTCTTTCCTCTCCTCCGTCTCCTCTCCCCATCTGTTTAATGTTAGCTCATAAACAGGCGGCAGATCCAGGCCCCGGGAGAGACGCTTAATGAAAGTGAAATATAGGAGGAAGAGGAGCGTCTGCAATCGCACGCTCTCCACTGTTTGTCATGGATGGAGGGGTGAGAAAATAGAGAGGTGCAAATGTTTAGTGGGATCTCCCCAGAAAGCCGTCAAATGTTCCAACCTGTGTGCATCTTTTACCACAATACAGTGACGTTTCTTTTTCCACTGGACAGGAAATTAACAGACAATCTCACATCAATTTATAGAGTCGGAGAAAATGTAATGTCAGTAATCAGTGACATTTTAAATAAATGCTTATTATTGATATCAAAAAAGATGAATTAAATCGATAAAAGCTTTCACATCGGTCTTTTGGATTAAGAATCTTCTGGCGCACTTCTGATGTGTTTAGAACAAATAGAGGCAGAGCAGCACACGAGCAGCAACAGCCGCGGATACATACGACAGAACCGCCAGAAGTCAGAGTTCATCTGAAGAAAAACAGCCTCCCACACTGTGACAGGAAGACGTCACTGTCCTGTGCAACTGTACGTTTACACACAGCTTTTATCAGGTCACTGACGATGATTTGAAACGGCACAGAATGAAGGTTTGAACGGTAAAATTGGAGACTGTAATACTCTACACCCTAAAGAGTCACGGTAAACCCATAATTCAGATGGCTGGGTTCTGTAATATGAATATTACAGTAAATAGAGTCCTGCGGTAGGATTTGTCCCCAGCAGACGTATGTTTCTACACCCAGTCTCGTCCCGTCCATGCAAAGAGGCCTGTCTGACCTTGGCGTGTTTCTTGAAGGAAAAGCTCTTTATTTCCACATTTAGAAACTGCCAATTAGTGAGGAAATCCAGGAGTCACATAGTGATTAATTAATTCACTCAGTGGCCCCATTTTTTTCAGACATGACAGTGATTGCCGGACTAAAAATAAAAGTCTGCCGTGCAAAATGGATCGAAAATGTGAACGACGTGGCAGAAATGTTGATTCTTTTTTCCTTTTGTTGTTGTTTTTTCTCTTTTTTTTTTAGTATTTCGTTACGGGGGTCAGTTTACCATGTAGCTGTGTGCTGTAATGCTTTGCTCTCTAGGAAGCTGACTTTCTCCAAATGTCAGCTCTATTTCAAAGGTCAGCGGACGGCGTTTCTTTGTTGGTCAACAAGAACAAGCCCTCATGTGGTCCATTTTTCTGTCAATTCCCCCCAGTAGCCTTTGTGACTCTGAATGTCAGTGAAACCTTGAATTTTATTTCCATTTATTTACTGCAGAACAGTGAGCTCTTTCAATTCTAGATGATGGTATTGTCCCTGAAATTTGATTCTAATCCACAGTGTGCATCTGAAAATAGGTGCCGATAGAGCTGTGCCTGTTTTCATCATGTATGCCCCTATGTGTGCATGGTGTTTGTGTTTAGCATCACTGTTGGAGAATACAAAACTGCCACCTGGTGGTATCTGAGCTGTGCTGCTCCAAGCGTGGCTGTCAGTGGGCTCTGAGCCTTCCAGCGCTCCTCGGCAGCTTTAACGCCCCAGTAAAGTCCCATCAGAATAATGATTAACTTCCCGACATGTATAGAGGAGAAAATACACAAGAGTCAGTGTCTTGACATAGACAGCAATGTCCAAAACTGCTATGTTGCTCACAGATCTTTGTATGTGCTGATGTATGTCGTCTAATGAGATCTTATTTAGAGTAGAAGACAATAGTTTGGAGATATGTGGAGCGAGGCACAGCATGTTGTTCAGTCTGAAACCGCACTGATAGATTCTCTGCTGTCAGCCTCCTCACGCACGCTGTTGAGGCACGACTGAAGAAAAATGAGCCAACCAGCCTTTCATCAATGTGGCTTTGATTACAAATGAAAGCAGAGATTTTTTTTAAAAAAGAGGATGCAGCTGCTGATTGGAATTTTGCATCTCAGAATTTAATAATTTTAATGTGAAAATGTCCAAAAGGGGACACGTTGTCGTCATGATAATACATGACAAAATAACACATTTGTTGATACTGATGTTAAAGAGACTCACTGTAATTTCCAAAATCAATTATAAATACTGCAAAAGGCTGGAGAGACATAGAGACTTGTACTGGCTGTATCTGTGTGTGATTCATACAATGGATCTTCATCAGAACGCTTGTTGTTTATGATTTTTCTAAAACCTAAATAAGGCAGAAGGACTTGGAGAAGATACCGTCAGACTTCTCTGACAGATGTTTAATTTGACTTGCAAAACAGTTTTTCAAAGTCAAGCCTTCGTTCAATATTCCCTGCGGAATTAATTTAAAACATGTGATGGAGGGTTAGCAAATGAGATGGAATGAAAAGTGTGACCGTCACACAAGGAGGACAACATGAATCTGTTAGACCACTGACACGACAGGTTAGACTCTGGTTCAGACCGGCTGCACAATGTACGAGGTGTGGATGATAAATAATCCAACTGTGGTGTACACTGATCAATAGATATTAACAATTCATGAACATTTTATCTGCCGTATTGAAATAAAATCAATTTACAGCATTAGTCTCATTGTTCAGTAGCCACACATCGTATATCCTAAACTGCAGTTGGCTAAATAAATCATTTCAAATTGTGATTTTATTTTGAAGTAGATCAATCGTTCAGCCCCAATCACCAAATCGATTGACATCAATATTTAGATATCTTATGATAACTGAAGTGGAGGTCCATCCATATTATTAAACACAGTGGAAATTATACTATAGTCCAATTAAAAGGAGCAATAAAGATTTTTTTTAAACATTATTTTTTGGGGGGAGATTTTTGAAGCTTTATTGATAGACAGAGTGAAAGGAGGTAGAGAGGAGAGAGAGAGACATGCAGCAAAGAGTTGCGAGTCGGACTTGAAGTCACGACCGCTGCTGGTGACCTGCGCCCACGTGGTACCGCCTTAACTCAGTGAGCTATACGGCGGGCCAATAATGATTTTGTTATATGCATAAACAATGCACCAAATATGAAACATGTCGCCAATATGAATGACTCCACAGATGATTATTAGACACTTTGCATTTCCTCTCTGCTCTTTTAGCCTCTTTCAGCTCATACTTTCTGTGTCCACTGTATTTCATCGTATTCGACTTCACCGGTTTTCCTCATCAAGTGGTCAGTGAGTGTATTTATGACTTACCCTTAACCTCAACCCCACAGCCTGAACAATACGTATATATTTAGTTTCAGTTCTATTTAGTTTTATTAGGATCCCCGTTAGTTGTCCATTTCATGGCCGCTAGTCTTCCTGGGGTCCTTTAAAATATTTCATTTACAAAATTTACAGTATAAAATTGTGTAAAAATTCACAAAATTGCACAGATAATACAATACAATTAAGAAAAGTAGAAATAATTTCAACATGATGAAATTATTACATTATTACATTCTAGCAATAATACAAAATTTGCATGTGAGCTGATTGCATATATATACAATGTAAACTGCATTAGGTGGCACAAGCACTTTTATTATTATTATTACTAAGCATCTTGAGATTCAAGGGAAAAAACTGCAGTTGTTCTACAAGAGAGAACCAGGGTTGAGTGGGAGAAAGGCCTCTAGATTGAAATTAGAATGTGGCGAAGTAACAATATTTATCCACCAAAATGTTGTAAGGACACAGTTTAGAGTTCAGGGTATCAGGATGTGTCGGGTTTGTCCACAAGCAGTTACAAATAGTACCACTGAAGAGTTTTAAACTGATTTTGCAACTGTACGGCTGTCGGTCAAGGAGGGTTCAATGTGAGAAGCTAGAACTTTATTCATGTTTAACAAATGATTTGTTAGACATTTATAATAAATCTATAAATCATTTGTAGATGTTATTATGGCTCCTAATCTAAAGTGAAAACTATTCATCATTTACAGATATCTGTTAATGTTTGCTAAACATTTGTAGACTTTTTCATCACAAGTCAGAAATGTTGTTGACAACTTTGGGATCCATCCTTCTCTGTGACATCAAACAGTGACAGAATTAGGAGAACAGAGTATCAGAGTAGAAAACATTTTATTAGAACAAACACAGCAGCCAACATTTTTGATCTTCCAAAAATCCGTTTGTGTCCAGTCCACTTCCTCACAGCTTTCCCCCTGTGGTTGTCCCGCCGACACCTCCTGGATCATACAATAGGAAAGAGGGGGTCATACATTTGAGTAAAAGGTCCACAAATCATGAATAAACATTAACAAACATTAGTAAACAATGAATAGTTTTCACTTTAGATTAGGGGCCACAATAACATCCACAAATGATTTATATAATGTTATGAATGTTTAACAAATCATTTGTTACACATGAATAAACAAATGGTGGTAGTGGCTATTTCCTGAAATCATTCAAAAAGTGTTTTCCTACATATTAAATAACATTAGTTGATGATGAATAAATCATGTACAAACAATGTTGATGCAGTGTTTCTCATAATGTATAAATCATATATAAATGTTGTACACCTTAAGTTTTGACTGGTTTAATAATCATTTACAAATATATATAAATAATTTATTCATGATTAGTTCAAGGTCTACTAAAAGCTTATAAATGTCTTGTAACTTAAGTTGTAAACGATTTAATAATCATTTATAAACAATTTAATAATCGTTTATAAATGATTTAATAATCATTTACGAATGTTTACAAGTGGTTTGTTCATGATTAGTTAACTACCTAGTAATATCTATTAATAGCTTATAAATGCCTTATGAATGATCGTTATTATAAAGTGTTACCCAGTTTTTTTTATTACAGTAATCACTAATGCTTTTTCTACCCTTGTAAACAGTCCATCATTATTACTTACAGACCAGTTAATATTGTGTCACATTGTGGGGTTTGTTTTTATGTCTGTCCCTAACTGTGTCTGAGGCTCTGCCAGGTTTTCCTGTGGACACATGGTGTGGCTTGACGACCGCTGAAGGCTGCTGTGTTTGCTGTTTGTCTCCTTTAGGGCCATGCTGAGTGACATTGGGGACTATGTAGGTACAGACATTGAAATATCCTGGTTACCTAATCTGGATGATTTAATGAAGGGCTATGCCAGAAATTTTCGCCCTGGGATAGGAGGTGAGTATGAGATCTACTGCTTGTGGCGTTGGATTGCATTTCACCCTCTCACATTTACAGCCATCCTTAGTATAATCCACCCCAAGTCCAAGTCCAGGAGCATGGATGTTTACATTTCATTTCCATTGAACCCAGAAGTGTCTTTGTTTTTGCTTTTTCTTGTGCGACATGAGAACAAAAAGCTGTATTTATCGCAAGCAAATACCTGCTTTACTCTTGTGTTAAAGACACAGAAAATCATCCAAAGCTCTGCTGAAGGGATTATAAAGGACGATGCCCTTCAAGGACAAGCTGGAGCGGAGCGGTGGCACAAACAGCGTGCGCCGCTCTGGGGACTTTGCTAAGAATGGCTGCAAAATGTGAAACATCCAATGACCACAGCGATAGATTTCTCAATCTCACAGCTTAACTCAGCTGAGCAAAGGTGAAAATGTGGGGCAAGAGCGCTGCTATCACACCGTCCTGTGCACTACGCAGCCCATCATTGCACAGCATCATGTGGTCACTACATTCCTATTGATGTAACATTATACAGCGCTGAAAGTAGGAGCTCAGATGAATGGCTGGTATGATCATTGGGGAATCATGTCTGTTATTTGGGCTTATTCCCTTCATTCAACTCACACCCCATAACTCTTAAATGGAGTTATAACAGTGTTATAAACATTAAGCTTTAAATAGAATTAATCATGTTTTTTTATCCTGCAAATGAAATAAAGTTTACAAGTATGACGTAGTGCTGACAAGTATTATTATATGTAATAATATTATAATATTTGTAATGTTTTCTTTAATAAATATTTATGGCAATGCACACAAATTGATCTGTAAAAATGGAAAACCATCCTGATTAACCAAAGATCTGTGAATATTTTTTTGTTTTTTTTTAACACATTTTTACATTACATTACATTTCATTCATTTGTCGAATGCTTTTGTCCGAAGTGACTCGCTCTGTGTGTGCTCCACCTCCATAGCACAAGTGTTACATGCCACTAAAGACTGGAAGTGCATCCCTCCCAAACGAACAGCCACAGAGCTTGTGAAGTGCTACAATGGGAGGTTGACATGGTTCATTAACGCTGCCCAGGAGACCTCAACCCTCTGAACCCTTAGCAGCTTTTTGGCCATTTTCTGCCCGTATTACATTTGTTTTCACTGTGGGCTCATATTGCTTCACTGCAATATAAAGTCTCGAATCTCTATGGAAACAGCAGTACCACGGCTAGAAGGAGAGAGAACTCCAAAGTATCTTCTGTGCAACACAGATATAATTCCATAAATCATTAAAAAAACAAACACACAAAAGTTTTACTGTCTTTAAATATTTGTTTTACAGTACAGTAAATAAATTTGCAATCAACATGTACAACATTTCCTCAAGTGTTCCCAAAATGGCGGCTGTGTATAGATATCTGATTATTTAGATCTTTCCATACTTGTCTCCTTTTTGCTCAGCCAAAAGTGTTTGTCATGTGACTGTGGGTCCCAGCTAAATCACTAATGGCTTCACAGTTGCACTGAGGAGTGCAGAATTTGTAATTTTTCGCAGAATCTAGTTAGTACAGATAGTTTATTTTTGGCCAATGTATAAAAGAGACCTTTCCAGCAAAGTGATTTTGATGAAATCACAATTTTACGTTTTCCAGATGGAACTGCAGGCCCCAGATGAGTAATGCTGCGACAGTTGGCAAGTTGAAAATCTGACAGTTTCTGGCTAATATATAGTGTTATTTTGCAGATTTTAAAAATCAGACGTGCTGTTTAAAGCCGCCTGTGGATTTTTGGGTTCAGAGGGTTAAGAAAACATAAGTGCTATCATGATTTCCGGAGTGCAAATCCGATTTGCAAATGCAATGTTGCTGCATTCATATAACACATAACACATTTGTGAATATTTATTTAATCTGCATAATGTTCACGTTAATCATTTGAAGTTTTATATTATATTAACATTACAGCATTGCATTAATCTGATATTGAAAAACATGCACTTGTAAATAATGCATGTGTAAACTCCATCCTGTAAACTTTGCCATACAACAAACATGCCACTGTAGGTCCATTCAGTGTGTGGTCAGTAGAAGAATGGCTTGGCAGAAATGGGTATGTGAAGGGGTTGAATGACGGGGAATAGCATTATGTGGTTCCTTAATGTTCAGTATAAATAGCCTCTCTGTTCTGCATCGTTGAGCTCCCCTGTAGTTTCTGCCCTCCAGCATCCGATCACTGAGCCACACTCCATGCTAATCATATGGCAAACTGTTGAGTAAAAATGCTACAGTGTATGTGTGCGTGAATGTGTGTGTGTGTGTGTGTGTGTGTGTTGGCAGAAGTTCACTCTGCGCGAGTCCATGAGAGCCCAGTGCTGTTTATGAATGCCCACAGTGTGATGTGCCACTTAGCATGGTTAAACTGGATAATGCCTAATCTCTATGCACTGTAGGAGTGTTTGAGACGTGGGAGGACAGTGGGTGGGAGGGAAACAGATGGGTGATGGCGTGAGGATGGGAGGGACCGATGGATTCAGAATGAGCGGTGTGTGTGTGTGCGTGGGTGTGTGTTTGATGCGGTGAGGGGGGAAGGTGTGCCCTGTTTTCTCACTTCTTCCTCTGCAGGTCCACCAGTGAATGTGGCCATGGCTATTGAAGTGGCCAGCATTGACCACATCTCTGAGGCCAACATGGTAAAGTATTCAGTCACTTTCTCATTTTTTTTTTCTGCTCTGAGATTCTCTATCATCACTCAGCTTCACTTGTGCCGCAAAGATCAAAGATTTGCTATTTGCATAATCCTGATTTATCCCACTCGAGGTTTTGGAAGCACTCCGTCTGAACATGTGTGACACGTTGGCTGAGTTGTTGGATAATTTGATACTTTCATGGATTTTGTACACTAAGAACCAAATCTAGTGGGACGATTCACATTATGCATGTGGCTCTGATTCTATCAATATTGTGTGACACTGCAGCCTTCTCTGCTGCACTTTCAGGGTCGTTGAACTTGATTTTTGCTGCATGGCCACTTACTGAAATGATGATTGCTATAGTTTCATCATTCTAAATAAAATTTCACATTCACATTCCAATGCCTGTCATCCATCTTGACTAAATGTGATCCTTGTTTTAATACATGCTGCTCTCTTAGATATCCAGTTCAGCAGGTAGGGCTGTCATGAAAAACAAGGGTCCTAAAAATGTGGTCCAATATTCTCCCTGCTGCAACAAAGTCCACAGTACGGTGGCCCTGAGAGTTCAACCCTCTGCAGCGTCAGAAAACACATGCAAATTGACAAAACACAGACAGAGTAAAAAAACAGCTTTCCTAATTTGACATCCGCAAAGTGAATGAACATATCCACATCCAGAGCTGGCAGGGAAACTTAGCAGGTTAGCAGCAGGTATGATATCCAAAGCATACAATTAAAAAGTGAAAACAAACAAACAAACAAACAAACCAACTTTACATTTCAGCCCATTTTTCCAACACTACAGTTTACAATGAACCATATTATTAATGATAATATGTTGGTTTTATATAGCTCTTTTCTAGACACTCAAAGACTCTTTACATTGCATTATTCATTCACTCCATACTCCATGGTGCTAAGCTACATATGTAGCCACAGCTGCCCTGGGGTAGACTGATGGAGGCCAGGCTGCCAGGCTGCCAGTCTGCACCATCGGCCCCTCCAACCACCACCAACCACTCACTCTCACACTGCATCCACCCAGGCTTCCTGGTGTTCCCTCATGGTCTCCCATCCAGGTACTGACCAGACCCAACCTCGCTTAGTTTCCGAGATATGATGAGATGGATGAGTCACTATGGCAACAGTAACCGTGACTGTGTTCTTGCCACAGTCGTCACTTCTTAGTGTTCCCCTGGACACATTTGTTTTCTCAGCTTATTTGTGTTTTTTTTCCATTTTTCTTTGTTTTTGTAAGAAGTCCATTGAAGCTCTCAGGGACACTGTACCAAAACCCAAAGCTGAAAACCATCATTTATTAAACCATTTTTTAAAAACTAATACAATAATATTCATATGACACAAATGTACAGTAGAAGTGACACCAGAAGTAGCCTGACTAATCTCGACTCACTTTATATTATAGTTCAAGTATGAAGGGTGGTTTTGACCTTTAATGACATTAATGACAACATTTGGACGGCAGCACTGCAGTTTCTTTCCTCCTTTAGTGCTTACTGTTTTGCCTCTGTCAGCATATTGATGTGCAGTATCATTTAGGCTGTAAAAAGAAAAGTATGATAATCACAACTGCAGAATTAGGAAAGCTGTCCTGTCAACTGTGTAACATTTACACTTTATAGTTAATCAGCTTTTTAAGGCTATGTTTTTAACTATTAAACTATTGAGGGCCAAAATCAGCTTAATCCACTGAATTTGTGTCAGATTTCTACAAAGTTGCAGCATTTAAAGACGGGTTTCGGCAGAATCACGTTTTACTTCCAGTAAGTTGACGGTGACAATGAAAATCGACTGAGGCTTTATGTTGAAACAAAAACACTGAGTGATGCAGCAGTTTTTATCAGCATTGACAAAACACATAATTCAGTCTGAGAAGAACTCCTCATGACTAGTGAACTCACCTTATGTTTACAGCTGCCTCACTGTAGGTATTCCTATTTTCATATACAGCACTTTGCACTAAGGTCACAGCACACTTGGATTCATGACTCTTGACAGTCCCTTGTATGTGTGAAGGTACTTTGTAACCAATAAATGGCTCTGACTCTTGGTAAACACACTAATGTGCATTTGCACTGTCTTCATTAATATTATTTTTCTTCAAGTTTATTCGAGAAAAAATAACTTGATAGTCTTTTTTCTTTAATCCTGTGTATCAGTCCGTCTTCTCTAAAGCCCTGTTTCCTGACAGGAGTACACCATGACCGTGTTCCTGCGCCAGAGCTGGCACGATGACCGCCTGTCCTACAACCACACCAACAAGACTCTGGGTCTGGACAGTCGGTTTGTGGACAAGCTATGGCTGCCTGACACCTTCATTGTTAATGCCAAGTCGGCTTGGTTTCACGACGTCACTGTGGAGAACAAGCTGATCCGCCTGCAGCCGAATGGAGTCATTCTATACAGCAGCCGGTATAAACAAACACATTATTGTCTTCTCTCTTCTCTGCCTACAGAGAATTATCAGCCAACTCTGCAGTTCCCTCAACAGAGATTTTCAGCATCTTTCAAGTCATTGTTGGGATTTTACTGCCCGCAGCTTTACAGTTTTCATTCAGTCTTAGTGTTCTCATTAACACCGTTTTTGGATGCCAAAATCTACTATATATCCAACACCAGTCAGAACAGACACAAGTTAGTAACTAGCTGATGAACTAAGAGGACCATTTCACTAGGATTAAAAGAGAGGCAATATTGGAATCACATCGAAATACAACAAAAAAAAATTCTGATGTCACCTGAAAGATGCCAGGGGTCTCAGCATACCCAGGCTATCCTTTTATCATCTGGCTTCACCTAACAACCACAGTCACGCCACATTTTCACACTATCTGGTCACTGACTCAGTAAGGCAACCTAGGGTGGTGTTTGCACCATGACCAATCACAAACACATAAAGGTCAAGAACTAATAATCCTAAACAAATATGGGGCATTATAGATAAAGCACAGGCTATAAGCAACAGCTGCTGCAGCCAAAGCAGGTTAACAGGCTTATTGCTATTGCTGACCCATATGAAGCACAAGGAGGCCTGATTACAGTTACAGGTGTGTGTCCTGTAAGGCTAAATGTGCTGCTTAGATGTTACCTGTTCTCGTGCCTCGGTTTAGCCTTATTTTTTCAGCTGCTACCCTGAATGGTCTTGAGAGCAGGCAAAGAACAAATATTAAAACATCATTCAAACCAGTAAGTAGGCTTAAAGCAAATCTTATAAGGTCAGCAAGTGCAAGGCTTCAGTGCTTTATCAGTCTCTATGTTAGGATTATATTTCTTTACAGAGGCCCGTAGAATGGTGAAAATACTTTAAAATATCTTGCTCTCAACACACATGCACACAAAAACTGAAGCAAGAATAACAGAAGCTCCTTCTACTGAGAGTCCCTGTTATATCTGTGCTCATCAGGGAAAGAGAAGGGTTCAGGCGGTTTCTAAAAACTGTTGGTTTCCTAAAAGACCCTCTCACAGTCTGCGCAAAAAGCCGATGTTCAAGAGATCTCACTGGTCAGCACCATGGTTGGTCACACTGGTGCTTTTATACGTGTTGATCCTTTATCTGGAAAATAACCTGCTATGCATCAGGTTAGGTGTGCAGCATCAGTTACCATGGTGATGTGAACCGTTGTCATAGACCTGAAAATGAAGAATTACCTCGCTAACCTCAAATCTGGCTTCGTAGTACAGCCCTCAAGTCTACATGGGTGGAACGGTGCAGATGAAGTTAGAACTATATTGGCATACATGAAGTTCTGATTGAGCCGTTTCGTTCCCAGCATCACTTCGACAGTGGCGTGTGACATGGACCTCACCAAGTATCCCATGGATGAACAGGAGTGTATGCTGGACCTGGAAAGCTGTAAGTTGAGATCTCAAACATTTAGCATTTCTTCCTCTCACCGTCTTTTTGGAAATACAGTGTTATCTCAGTTCATTACTGTAATATCTAGCTGTCCAAACTGTGACATTTGTGAAAGGTTATAGTGTTACAAACTCCTTCCATTACTCAGTTGGAGGAAACCTCATGTTGCACATCTTTGCAGGTCAGATGGATCAAATGTCTTGTTGTCATCTGTGTTTTTTTCTAGATGGTTACTCCTCAGAGGACATCGTGTACCACTGGTCAGAGAGTCAGAGACACATCCACGGCCTGGACAAGCTAGAGCTTTCCCAGTTCACCATCACAGACTACCGCTTTGTCACTGAGATGATGAACTTCAAATCAGGTGAGCATATGTCTTGTTTTCCTGTTTTCCTTCAGTTGTCAAGGTTAGAGCTGGCACAGCCGTTCTGAAGGCAGCCAATCCTTAAAAGTCTTTGAATGTTTTGGACATCGTGTACTATTTTGAGTATTCTACTTGGCTTGCTTCTTGTGCTGGTGAACTCTCCACATTCCTTTTGAAGCAAGATTTCTTTTTTCAAGTTCTGTGGTTATATTCTATGCATAGAAGGAATGGATCAAGACAGACTTGCTGCTGAGCCAGGCTGGAGATTCAGGAGATGACAGGAGATGCTGCTGTGGAGATTCAGTCTGCAGCATCATTTTATGTCTTACATCTTAAATTTTGCCGCGAAGGGCCTGAGTTAACAGACCGATGTTCCAAAAGCAGTGCCTGTGAAGAACAATAGATACTTTCATGATGGATAATTAGCTTCTTGAGTTAAGCATATAAACAGGGTGTCTTTTTTCTGCTTCCCAGCGGGACGATTTCCAAGGCTCAGTCTTCGCTTCCAGCTGAGACGTAATCGGGGCGTCTACATCATCCAGTCATACATGCCTTCAATATTACTGGTTGCCATGTCTTGGGTGTCTTTTTGGATCAGCCAATCAGCAGTCCCTGCTCGTGTATCATTAGGTTGGTATTAGTTTGATTAAATCTGTTTTAACTTTTCTTCTGTTATTTTTTCTGTTATTTCTTTTAGTTAAGTAAGACTTGATTTTCATTCATCTCTTCAAATGTTAAGCCCTGTAAATGGGATATGTTATTGTGGTTAGATGGTACAGTTTGTTGAATACAGGAGAAAACAAAATTCAGCAAGAGAGCTGAAGTTTGAGGATGAAACCGATCTAAGTGACAAAACACTGATCACTTAATCCTACAAATGAGCCTCATGGTGCTTCCTGGAACCATTAAAGTCCATTCAGAGTGGCCAGGATAAATGACAGCCTTGACCTGCTGGTGATGCTCATCCATGTTGTTGAGATGTTTTAGTCTGATATGCTATGGCAACTGGCCAACAGTTTGACGCCTTCCATAGTTTACAGATTCCTAGTCTGACTCATCAGTTGTAGTCTAAACACTATAAGATTGCCACGTCCACCGCGCAGTTCATGTGGCTTCCTTCTCCCCTTCTGCTACTTGTGTGCAAAAACCCTTTCACCACAGGAAACAGCACTGTGTGAGCCGCAGGCTGTACGTTGAAAATGGAAACTTTTGATAAAGATTTGGATCATACAGTAAGAAAGGCCTGCTTGGCTCTTCCATAGACTGTATTTATGATGGAACAACCCTCTGTGACATCACCCATAGCTTTCCTGAGGAGCAGCTTTGAAGCTCATTATGGTGACTCAGGCCTTCATCATCTTGACAATACCTGACTCCTTCTAACTCCCAGCTAATACAAAAATGAGCAAAACCATGGAGCAGGCATGAAGCTGAGGTAGGACATACATACGTGCCTGGGTCATAGACTATCCTACGATGGTACCAAACTGGCTCTCAAAGTGGCAACGTCCTTAATTATCCATAACCTTAAATATTGAATACAGTTTATACCAGTTAGACATATAGAAATTCACCCCTCTAGAGTTGATCAGCGAAACAGGTTACAGAGACACGTACCAGTATGTTAGCTTGTTTATTTCTGCTGTAAGGTTGGACATTTTTAACATGTGGGTCTGAAGGGACTGACTCGCTTTTGAAGCTAGCCTCAAGTGGCACGTCCGTGTTCACTGTATTTTCAGTCAATTATCCATTTATTGGCAGCACTTACATCCATTCATGTACATGTTACACCAAAACAATCCCCACATCTCTATTTTGTAGGGACATTGCTGCTGCCAACAACAACCGCAACAAAATTCACACTGGAAAATGACAGTTTTGCTCGAGATTTGGATCATGTCGTTTGTTTTTGTTTTAAATATTATCCATTCAATAACAGTGCTCACTTCCCTGCGTACAAATGATCCACCAAAACAACTCCTATCTTCACTGTAGGATCAGTGCTGCTTCATACTCTGCTTAGCTCTGCCCACTGTGATTGTGATTGGTCGAAAGAAATACAAACAATCTAGAGTGTTATTTCCCCTGTAGCAGAAGGATGATGAGGTGCAGTCAGACCATCCTCCAGCACTGGCACAGTGCTCTCGAGGTAGGTCTGTCTATGCGAGAGTAGTACCGCTAGTACTTTACCGTACTCTACTATGTGATTGTGGTCTTTTCACAGGAATCACAACAGTTCTCACCATGACCACACTGATGGTAAGCGCCCGCTCCTCCCTGCCACGAGCATCAGCCATCAAGGCGTTAGATGTCTACTTCTGGATCTGTTATGTGTTTGTGTTTGCGGCCCTCATCGAGTATGCCTTCGCTCACTACAACGCCGACTACCGACTTAAAGAGAAGGCCAAGGTGAAGGCCAACAAGCTCAGCTCTGAGGTGAGGAAATCATCCCCATCATGTAGTCGTCACTGCAGATAACAACACAGTGCTGCAGGGGGGTGCTGTGAGTAATGTGCACACCTTGCAAACACAGACCCGGGCCGGGCTTCAAGCCTTGGTGTTGACAAGCATCCATCCCACTGACCTTCAGCAAGACAGCGATTCTCGCTGGAGCATAATAGGAAATTAGAAGATTTCCCTACAGGGTGTAACAGTGCTTCTCATCATACTGTCTGCTTGCTGCTGATGTATATCTTAACCGGCATATTCCTGCAGAATAACACTGACTGGGCTTTTTGTAAACTGAATTTTTTTATGAACTCAGAAATATTAAACAAAATTGATTACGTGCCAGATTATATGACAAGGCGTATGATGATGAGGGAAGTGAAAAAATCGAATAAAGTGGTGTGAGTGAGAAAGTGAGCAGACCCAGTTTGATGTGAACCATGCAGAACCGCCTCAACAGAAAGGATTTCACTTTGTTGCCCACTGTTCTATAGTCTAAACCACTATGCAGCTTTCATTTAATCATCAGATGGTATACTGTCACTTTAGTCTGAGCTAATTTTTTTCCCTTTTTGTGGTCAGCGAGGACATGTACAATATTTGAAAGCACCTAATGTAGCTTTTATTTTTAAAATATATCATTTATAAATAATTAGAATAAGAAAACTGGTATAAATGTAGCAGTAGTCTTGTAGTCTTGTTTTACAGTGGTTAGTATGAGGAAAGTTTGTTCCATATGCCATCCTTTAAGTTAAAATGAGGAAAGTTCATGATATTTCGCTTCACGCTTGATGGTGATGGCAAGAATAGCATGTTTGCCGGTATCTTGTGCATCAGTGATCAATCCCCCTCATACATAAGTCATACATCACTGATAGCCTAATTTCATGCGTGATCTCGCAAAATGGGCTGCATGGTGACTCTGTGGTTAGCAGCGTCGCCTCACAGCTAGAAGATCCCTGGTTCGTGTCCCAGTTAGGACGCCTGGGATCTTTCTGTGTGGAGTTTGCATGTTCTCCCTGTGCATGCGTGGGTTTTCACCAGGTACTCCAGCTTCTTCCCACAGTCCAAAAACATGCTGAGGTTAATTGATGATTCTAAATTGTCTGTAGGTGTGAATGAGAGTGTGCTTGGTTGTCTGTCTCTATGTGTGGCCCTGTGATAGACTGGTGACCTGTCCAGGGTGTCCCCTGCCTTCGCCTGAGTCGGCTGGGATAGACTCCAGTCCCCCCTCAACCCTACAGAAGATAAAGCGGTGTGTAGATAATGGATAGATGGATGGATCTCCCAAAATTTCACAACTCTTATTTTCAGAGAAGCTCATGTCTACTAAGAGGGGCTGAGGTTCCCCTGGCTCTGCTGTAGTTTACACACTGGTCACATGTAAAGCCTCACAAAGTGTCTCTCTCTCTGTCTCTCTACAGTCTATTGTGAAGAATGGAAAACAAGCTATGGTTCTGTTTTCCTTGTCAGTCACCGGCATGAATCAGGGTGTGGTTATCTCTAACCGCCACGGGCGGGCCCAGCGCTCAGGCAGTGAAATCCCCGGTGAGGGTGGCACAGAAGAGGCCGAACCGAGAAGGAGACGGTCCAAGCAGGCAGAGGAGAGCGAGGAGGAGAAGAAGTGCTGTTCCAAGTGCGCCTGCAAGCCCATTGATGCAGACACCATCGACATCTACGCCAGGGCTGTGTTCCCTTTCACTTTCGCTGTGGTGAACGTGATCTACTGGGTGGCGTACACCATGTGAAGAGGAGGCAGCAGGCCTGTGTGAATGGCTGCCATCCAGAGCTGTACATAAGAAACTGCTGGAGCTGTGCCATTTTAATGCTGGCAGAGTGGTGCAGCTGAAACGTACTGCAGGCCACAGCTAAGACGGAATAAAAAGAAATAAAACTTTAATGGGAATATTGGCCTGTGAATAAGGAAAAATGGTAAATAATGGAAGTAGTCATGAGATTAAAAAGTGTTAAGAGGACTTCAATATATTTAAATGCAAATAGTGTTGTATAAAGGCAAAGGACTATGTTGCCTGTTGGGAGGTTCACATACACAGTGAATGCAGTCTAACTAACAATCAGGATTTCCAGATGCCATCCTGTTGTATAAATTTAACACAGGACACTACAAGAAATCATCTCGCTCAAACACTTATACTGACCACAAGTACTCCTCTAAGAAGACACAAGAAATAAGCCTAGTTAGCCTGACTAGCTCGAAGCTACAGTCTTCACTAAACCCCCTGCTTTCTCAAAAAAGCAGAACCACCACCCAGACAAGTGGATACCGAGATGAGGTGTTCTGCTACTCTGCATGGCTGATAACTCATTCACCCTGTTTCCTCCACCATCGCTATCCCCTCTCTTTATTTTTCTCTCCTTTGGTCCTCCACCCATTTCCTTTTTCAGTTCATTTTCACGTTAAGGACACCGTCTGGAGTGTCTTATCTCCTCCTGCAGTTTCTGCCTGTTTCCTTGCCATTAAAGGACTTCCTCCTCTACCTGTGTGTGTGTGTGTGTGTGTCTCTCTCTCTCTTTTTGAAGGCTACGAATGGTCACTTGAGCAATAAATCCACTGTTAAGAGGGTTTAAAACCAAAACAATCCCTTCTGGCAGATGCAACATTGCACATGCATGATCTTCACAATCAACAATATCCTAAGGGATCATGAATAATTGACTTGTCAGTTATTACAGGTCAAGAACTGCCCTATTAATAATTTCGTACTTTCGCCTGTCCTTCGTCTGAACTTGGAAATTGATTTCAGGAAATTTATGGTTGAGAAAGCCCAGTAAAAAGAAAAATGACATTGTTTTCTTCTTAGCTTTTACATTGCAGCACTGGCTCTGTGACAACCACTGCATTCTCTGGTAATCATCTTAATTTTTCCCGTACACAATACAATATGACTCACAGTTGGAGCGCTCTAACAGCTTGAATCAGCACGAAACTCTCCCGGCCAAAACATCAGCACAAGAGATGAGGAATCTGCTGGAAAATATCTGCTTCTTTGTCAAATGTCCAAAGTGCAAGCTTGTGTGCACATCAGCCCATACAGCTGCATTTTGTCATCAGTTGTATCGATGAAGTGTTGTAAATTTGCAGCCGCTGTGATTTGTTCCTCTCGCTGCCTTCTTCTCCATGGCAACAGCAGCTGAGGCTCTTGGATGGAACTGGAGTGCTGTGTTTCTGTGTTCAGTAACTTTGAGGACATGAAAAAAAAGATAGCTGAAATGGGGAAAGATTCTCAGCTCTGTGGACATCTAGAGTCAGAGAAATATATTTATTATTATTATATTAATTAAGAGCTGGTGGTGACCAAAACAGAGCTTTAACAGAGAATGGATATTATTGATGGGAAGATGCTAAAGAGAAACGTGTGCTAATGTTGCTCCATGTTTCCTGGATGCATAAATTCTGAATGCATTGTTGTTTCTGCTGCCTCCAAACGGACTAAATATATATATATGTAAAGTAGGTTTAAAAAGGCCTCAGTGACAGAAAGGAGCAATGTCCTCTGTATGGTGAGAAAATATCATGCCAGTGTTTAGAATTTACCCACTGACCACATTATAAAAGGCATCTTGTCAGTCATCTGTCTCTGCTCCACTTCAGTGTTTAGTGGATTGACGTTTCTGCACAACATCAGCCCACGCAGCATCCTCATTCTGATGCAACAGCAGCAACATACCCACACACTCCACTAGTGATCGCTCAGAGCCATCAGCATCTCCTTTCCACTCTTGCTGCTCCGTGTCTTTGTGTGCGCAGAGGCCAGGGAGCGAGGCCGTTATCAGGGCCAACAATGCAGAGACAGTACAGGCATGGGTGGGAGCAGGGCAGGGCTGGCTGCTCTCTGAGCAGGGAGCGCGGCCGCCTGGTTTCTCCCAGGAAGATAACTTTGTTCTAGGCCATGAGAGATGACATCATGACGGATGGCAATGAAGATGTGGGCTCAAGGGGCAGGAAACGTTATCTCCTACGATGGCACCAAGGGGATGGAGACACACACATGGATCACACGACTGCTTACTGATACGTTACTCCGGTAGTCACTCCCCATTGAACACACATACACACAGTGAGGAACACACAACTCGGACATGTCTGGTCTTCCAGTCGGTCTAGGTGGTGGCTGTCATTTAAAAGGCAGAATCAGACACTTAGAGGCCAGGTCACAGTGTGTGACTGCTGTGAGATCACCACTTGCCACCGCACACCAAATTCTGGGACATCCACTGAGGAAACAGAGCTCAGCGAGGAGGCCAGCTTGTACTGTAGGTTTGTACTGCATGCACTTACATTATACATACTGCATGGATTCTGTTCAAAGTCTATTAATATGCACAGCAACACAGCACCTTCTGTTTTTGATGCAGAATGTAACAGTTACAATGACAGCTGAGTTGAATTCATGTCTAATTCAATTACTATCATAGATCAGTTGTTTTTTACCAGCAGCAGTTTCAGTCCAAAATAAAAGACAGTTCAGTGCTGCTTTATAAGAGGTGACACTTGAAATATAAGTACTATGGGTAATGTGTTTGGGTTGCCAGGGTGTGAAAAATTTCCGTGACTAGTATTTGTGTTTCTCCGACATAACACTCTTTTGAACTTTTCAGTTCCCCCATGAGATCAGGAACCCAACAGCTGTTTCTATTAACAGTCTATAACTGATTTATAAAGCATTAGTAAACCATCTATTAACTACTTCTAGAAACAAATAAAAAGTAAAACCTTATGTAGAGAGAGTGATCTTTTGCATTTATATACGATCAAGAACTATTGTAAGGGAGAGAGGGGTATGACCTGCAGCAACAATCCACTTTACATGGTGAGCATTTTAATAACTAGTCAACCAGGGTGCCCACATTTTAGCACCACTTTCAAGTAATAAATCATTACAACAATCCACAGAGATTCAGGGATCAAATACAAGCAAACCCGAGCAAAGCCTCCAGGCGTCCTTTAATATTGACTGCAGATCAGTTTGTCTAACTCTTGCTTACTAATCATTGCTTGCTTTGAATTTCCCCAAAGCTCAGAAGCTTTCATCCTGCTGTATAACTGACGGTGAGGACAGTTTGCACGCTGAGACATCACGCAATAGTAATTGATAATGAAGGCTGGACTGGGTTTTGATGTGTGATGATGCAGGTTACACAGGTTTTTACCCGTCTTTCATGTTTGGTTTGGTTTCTGGCAGTCTCACACTGACTATTCTGCGTGGGTTCACGTCTTACATTTAATTTAAATTGCACTGAAATTGTTTACTCCAACTACAGCAGACAAGCAGGATGATGCCCATAGTCAGTTCAGATTATGTCCCACAATCTGACCCCCTTAAATTAGTCAAGACCAATGAGCAAGTCACTGTCTGAAAAGAACAAGCAATCTAAACAAGCATGTTCCAGGGACTAAATCCTAAATTACATTTCTTTTTCATTTTTAGGAGCTGGTTCCCATCATTCAGTTACATCCATCCATCCATTATCTATACACTTACTCTATGCTTAATCCTCTGCAGGGTTGCGGGGGGTCTGGAACCTATCCCAGCTGACTTGGGCCAAGGCAGGGTCATTAAGTTACAGCAACTCTCATTAACACTGATACATAACAAGGCTATCTTCTACGCAGGTTTTTGATGGTGCATGATGTGTCGTCTCCTGAACGTCTTGTTGGCTTTGTTGAGTCGCTTCCTGTTTGCGGTCCACGGGGTGGTGACGGTGTGGCGTGTGGTGGCTGTCAAGGGGGAGCCGCTCTATTGGCTGCTGTTGACGGGCGTGGCTCTGCTGGGCGTGGAAATGGCCGTCACTCTGAAATGCACCCGTAATGCAGAGTGGAAATGGTAATGTTTACACAGCTCATCCTGCAAACCCAAACATGGATTTTTACATTCACACAATGCACTGCTTTAATATCAGGACTGAGCTTCAGTATATTACGCTACACAACACTGCATATATGTGTTTTTACTGATTTTAACCATCAGATAGTACTTGTGAAGACGACCAGAGCAGATCAGGAGTATACTAACAGCAGTACTGACAGCACTTACACTGTGTACATTAAGTACTAGTGTGAATAGCACTTCAGCAGATCTTTGTGTGTCTACGCAGGAGGCACTCAGGGTCAGCATTGAACTGTAGGTACTCTGCATTTTAAAACTGCTCAGGGCCAAACACACAGCCACTGTAGTTACAGAAGTGAGTACACTCCTGTGCAATATCACGTAAATGTTAAATTTGTCAAAATTAAAACCTTTAATTGCTGTTGATACGTCGAGTCTTTTCTCTGACAAATAATCAAAAAACACATACCTTGAAAAGACTATTTTGAAAACACAGGCCTCGAAGCAGAAACGTAATGTAGGAAAAGTGAATACACCTGTGATCACTGCCACACAAGTTAGAAAACCTGTCTTCATCGTAAACAAAAATTAGTACAGAACTGTGTGAACTACAGAAGCCCTAAACAGCCATGCACACTACTGACTGAAGCCAGGCCTGGACGTGCTCTACTGCAGCTGAACACTCTAATGAGGTCAGTTAAGCCTGTTCATGTGTTTGTTTGGACTTTTGCAAGTCTGCGGATACAAGTTGTCATCCTAAACAGTAAGCGACTCAACGAAAAATTCACTCGTTATAACGAGGAACTGAATTTGTTTTCTCGAGAAAACGAGATAACTTGGTTGTTATCATGACATAACGGATTTTGTCATCGCATGATAGCAGTCATGATTTAAGTTGAACCATGGCCGTTTAGAGCTTCCGTAGTGAACACCTGATTTTACTCAGTTTTGTACCTATGGGATGTAGATGTCTGCATCATGGCTACAAATAGAAAAGAATTGTCAGAAGCACTGAAAAATCTGATTGTGAGATTGACTGGTAATCAATCTTCCTGATGTAATCAATCAGGAAGATTGATTACCAATTAAACATCTATGGAAACTCAACTGCAGCGGTGATCACAAAGTATCATGTGTCAGAGCGGTTCTCATACAGTGTACTACGTGGTCAATCCAGCCCTAAACAACAGACAGGCATGTGCCTTAGCAGAAGTGACAGTGTGAAAAACACGGTATAACATCCACCTCTATGGATGGCATCCAGGAACCGAACAGTTGCCCTTAAAGGACATTACCTTGCATGGACAGCGTTCAGCAAAAACAGGCTTACTTGCTCTTCATCACTAAAACTCCAAGATGAAACTTTGCTAAAGAACATGAGCAGAAGCGTGATGAATCCTGGGAGCACATGAAGTCAAGCCGTTGTGCCAGTGGTGCAGACAGCTGGATTGATCAGGACAGGAGTGTGTAGACACAGCTGCATGTGGTGCTAAACAAGATAAATTAATCATTTAGTGCATGTTTTTAGAAACAGCTTCCATTATTCATGCTACAGATAAAAAAATAAATACATTCTCTCAGCTGCTCTTTTTGCATTTGATCAAAACTATAATCCTGTGCAATATTTGTGTGATGTGTAATTAAAAGATTGGTGCCATAACAAGAGGAACTGTGCCCCTGCAACATCATGTTCCCAGCTAGAGAAGGTGTAATAATAATAATAAGAGTAGTATCACTGTAGTGACGGCAGCCATCGTACAACATGGTTGGTCTCAGGTGTAATGTTATCATTAATCAGTTTTAATTTAACTTCATAGCACGCTAACGTTTGCTAATTAGCACTAAACACAGTACAACAGGGACTGATTAACATGTCTTCAGCTGTGGTCGAAAATGAAAGAATAATACTAAAAAAACCCTGATTGAGTACTGCAGTACTCCTCATTACAAGTACTTGACGATGTAAAACAGATAGATTATAGACTGGTAGGGTAAATTCTTATTGATTCCTGAGGGGAACTTCAGTGTTGCAGCAGCAGTTTACATATCACAAAACACAAAGGACTCACACCAAGTCGACATGAGGCAGGTAGGAAAAACATTATTTAAAGCAAAGATTTAGAATTAAGACAAGATAGAACTCTCACAGTGCAGATTAAAGTTGAATGCACTCAGAAGTTAAGTCTCCAGAGGGAAATCATTGTACAACATTATTTACCTTGCTTTGCATTTTCTTAATATGATTTTATTTTACTTTGATGATTAAATAACAAGATATAACGTATTAATCTGAATACTTCTCTCTCCTATATTAGCTGTAATTAAGAAAATGAGTTTGTGGATTAAATCGACAAGTGTAGGGCACTGTTTTTCTCCTCTTCAAGGGGTGACAAGGGGATGGTGATGTTGTAGGCAGACTTTGTAAACCTGTTTTCTGTTGGGAGTAAATAACTTCTGAACTTGTAACTGTGTGAACATTTTACAACCCATCTGCCCAGGGCTGTGAGAGGCAGCTTGTGTAAGGCCTATAATATTCTCTGTTATCTTTTGCAGCTCTTTCTCTCCTTCACTGTCTATCAAAAACAAATCTATTCCTTTGCTGTGTTATTGCCCTGTCTTTCACTGAGCTGATACTGTGAGCCTGCCATCATATCTCTGTCACAGCCTCTCCTCTCCAGTCATGGAGAAAACGCCTCCAGTGAGTAATTTCTGACCACCTAGCTTGTTATTTTAAAAAGAAAAAGAAAGAAAACTTGGCTTGAGTAAACATAAACTGACGTCAACCTTTATTACGCGAGCCTCAAATGGATATGAGCATTTAGTGTCACACCTCATTCAACACCAGGCTATGTCTCATTGAAAAGCTGTAGCTCTCCGGCACACACCGACTGAACATCCTCAGACACAAGCTTTCTTCAAGCCTCTCTCTTTCTCACTGAGTCTTACTTTGAAGTTCTCTCCTCATGGAGAAGGCTTTGCACTGTCAAGTGGGATTTGCATATATGATGAGAATAATTGCCTGTCTGAAATTCGATGCTTCTTTTGGGAAAAAAAAGAGGGACTCTTTCTTCTTTAGCGGGTGGCAAAGAGAAAAAGGCATGCCGCTAAAAATACCCTACCCCCACCTTTCCCCCCTCCCCTCCATCCCTCTCCGTTGGTGGTCCTCTTTTAGGTTCTCCCCCATGGTTTTCCTCTACCTCAGTACTGTCATCCCGTCCATTTGGTTCCTGGAGCTGAGCCTGCTACAGTCCAAGCTGCCCGTCAACAATTCCTCAGGCCATGAGCTTCAGTTGCTGGCTCACATCCCGATCACAGTGGTAGGTGTCCCGCCACAAAACAGCCCTCCCCGCCTCACCCTCCATGCAGCCACATTAAAGCAACACCTGATATCAGATAAGATTTAGATCTAGCAAGGGGGTGGATAAACTATTAGTTGCAGGAAATGTGTAATAGACACATTGAGATGAAGTCCAGATAGGCTCCTGCTTGAAAAACTCTCAGATCTCTCCCCTTCTGGGATCGTTTTAGTGCAACTTCTTTCATGTAGGATTTGGGAGAGTTTTTGCCCCTTGGCTGTACTTGAGGATGGGTGGCAGCTTTTAAAACTTGAAGACGTAGTGTTTCAGGACTGATGTGAAACGTCAAGTGGTGCTGTCAGGATAACCTGAATGAACCTTAACACAGTGAAGAGCTGAATCAAAACACATCAAGTGTGAATAATTGAATTTACTGGACAGTATGCTTTTATGTTGTAGCTTCTCTATTTTAAAAATGATTGATCAAACAAGAAAGCAAAAACTGATTTGACTGTCAGTCCTTGCAAGTGCTTTCACTGGGATTAGACTGTGCTGTTTCCTTCACCCAGGGCATTGTGGAGCTGGACCCAGAGAACTGGGTGGCTGGCCTGGAGCAGACCATGCTCATAGTGCTGGTTCTGGGTCGCTGGCTAATGCCCAAAGGGGACATGTCCCGGGACCAGCTCTCACAGCTCCTCATGGTCTACGTGGGACTGGGCGCCGACATCCTGGACATTTTCGACACCTTCAAGGAGCCTGAAGTCAAAACCAACCAGGTGGTTGTTATCATCGGCCTAGCTCTCTTTTCTTGGGCTCTCATGCAGTTTCCTCTGGTTCTCACTCAAACACGCCCTGCAAAGGATGAGCCTCCTCAGAGGAGAATGGGCGCTCTCCTCTGCTGCCCTGAAGCTCCACCTTCATTTGCTTCGTGCTGCTCCAGTGAAGTGTGGAGCCTGCTGCTCACAGTTGGACTCCAAGACGGCCCATTCCTGCTTTACCGGATCTACCTCATGGTCCAAGAGCAGGTACTCAACCAGCTCATGATTTTCTTTACCTGCAAGAACATCCTTATCGTCCTTTTGGAGCTTTACAGAATCTTTGTGGTTCAGTGCGAGCAGAAGGTGGGAGAGTCAGGGTTGAAGAGGTGTGCTGCTCTGCTGCCCCGGTGTCAAAACCAGGAGGGCAATGAGGAGGAGGAGGAGGAGGAAGCAGGTAAAGAGGAGTGTTGTGGAGAGCAGAGCTGTCATATAGACATGGACAGGGGGACTGAGAGGGAGGAAGATCAAAGAGGTGTCCGGGTAAAGAAAGGCTCAAAATGCCGTGAGGCATGACTTTGGCTCTCGAGGGGAGGAGATGGCTTTCACACACCAAGAAAAAAGTCGAACCTATCTGCCATCTCTTGCCTCTCAGCCTTGTTCAGAGACAGTCTTGGCTCTCTGGAGGTTCAGCGACTGGAAATAGACCACAAGAGAAGAGGATAAGTCCCTACTGAAAAGATCAGAGATGAATTTATGCAACTCCCTTTGATAAAACCTTTCATAAAAAGTGATGTTTCAGTCACAGGAGGTTCCTCCACTCAAGAAAATCAGTTCAACAAGTTTAACTCGAACTGTCACTCTCTGTAATACATGAATGAATTAACAAAGTAGCTGAAACCAGATGAATACAGCTTTGTGCTTTTCAGAGCTACTATGAGTTCTTTATGCTCTGTGTTAGTGTGTGTGTATGTGTGTGTGTGTTTAATAAAATGAGAATGGTGATGGTGGCATTGACCAGAGACGATATTAAAAGGAATTAAATAATTTAAGTGGATGATAATGTGTTTTCTTGGTTAATTAACTTTTTCTAATAAAGATATTCCAGAGAAGCACAGTGCTCTTTGTTTCACACAGATCACCATGAGATGGCAGTGTTGCCAAGTCAACCAAGACAAACCACAATACTTGTCTGTAACATGCATGCAAGTTACATAGAGGAAGAGCTGTGAGACAGCAGCACAGCAGCAGCGTTCAACTTCAGCATTTGCTAGGTTTAAGTCTAAAAATCTCCTTTATTGTGTCTCTTTATTAGACCTGATGATGCAGCAAGGTAGCAGGAATGTCTGTGATTACTGAATTTGAAAGATTTAGTCACCTTCAGCGACGGCCATGTAATTAATAGTCAGATGTAGTCAATCTAGAGGCACCTCATAAAGTATAACAAGTAAGAGGAGTGTGAAGAGGTTTGCTTCACTTTCCAAGGTTCATTTTCCTCTTGAGCACAATCAGCCCATGGAAGCCTGTTTGAGAGCTCACTGCATTTTTATTATGTCTGAAAAAGCACACTCGTGATTATGTGGGAGTTGTTTAAGCTCGACATGATTGGCTCTCACTTTCTCTCTTTTGAGAGATGGAAGGTGCTTTTGAGATATTTCTCCTCAGCCCACAAAAGCGAGAGACTCTTTGAGAGTCTGCAAGGACAGAGAAATGTTTGAGCTGAAGCCTGGAGTCTCAAGGTTTCGAGCCACTTTACGGTGGGACAAACAGCTGCACACCCCCTCCCTCCTCCCACACCACCCCCCCACCACACACACACACACACACACACACACACACACACACACACACACACACACACTCCATCCAGACAATACCTCTCCTGTCAAATGAGGGCAAGGATGCAGGCCTCCTGCATTTATGGATGACCCTCCCTCTCTGTGTCTCTTACACTGTGTTGGGCAGGTTGGGAATGAAAAGTAGCAATGGCAGCAAGTGGCAATTCAATCAGAGGCCATTCCAGCACGGCCTGTATCTGTGTTCATCAAATTGCTGCACTTCACCTGGCTTGCAAGACAGTGATAGGAGCTGAGGCTCTGAATGAGTGGGCCCGCTTTGTTTCCAATGAGCTGTCGATGAAACAAAGATAGAAAGAGGCAGAGAAGAGAGAAAAAAGAGCATTTGTGTGTCTTTCTCCCTCTGTTGTCTGTGCTTAACTACAAAAATGCATAGATTATGAGCACGATTTCCTAAAACGATGACTGTGGGCTACCTCTGAAGGATTTGCTGGAGAGCACTACTGTATTTCCTCTGTGGCGGTACTTTGGTCTAAATTATTGATGGCAGAGCCAACTTTTAGGAGAAAGAAGAGAAAATAATAATGGAGAGTCCCCACTGAGATGTTAATTCTTCCAGCAACTTAACGCCGTCTATGCTGCTAGATAATACCCAGTTTACAAAGTCAGATGACATCAGGCAGAGCCAAGATGAGGGTGCAGCTTCTCCTAAGCACCTGAATTTTGGGAGAATCCAATATTCGTGTGACAATGTCATGTGGGCAATACAATAGGGTGATGAAAGCGCCGCTTGCCTGTGAAGAGAGTCCTTTTCCTCTTCAGATTAACTGCATGCTTTAACAAGATTGTGTGGGTATGTGGGAGGATGGGGATGTCAGCTGATCCATGGGCTGCCCTACATAGATAGAGAGAGAGGAAGAGAGCGTGGAAACTCAAAGCCTGCAACTCCACTGCACATAGATATAAAAAAAGTCAACCCTCACAATAACTCAGCTGTAAAATATCGGTTCACATGGAGAAGAGGGATGCTGCAGCTCCGTCAGGTGCTCCTTAAGTCTCCCACATGTACATCCCTGATTACATCAGTTCATTAAGCCCTACAGAGAGGCTGGGTTTGTGATATAATTTCCTACTTAATCTTTCAAACTTACTTATATGATCATGTTTCTGAAGACAAAGTGGAACGACTGATCGCTGACAACATATCATTTAGTGGAGTGATGACAGTATTTGTCATACTGAATGTACTGAACAAGCAGCTTCACTCTTACTCTCTCAAGCTTGGACTCATATGTAAACCCAGTTCTATGTTTGTCATTTTGGCAGCAGTTATGGCTTAAACAAGTTGGAGTTTAATGGTTAAAAAATCACACTCTTTTAGCTGTGTAGTGTAAAATAAGCTAACTTAATGATAATATAACAATAGATACTAAGTTAGAGAGTACAACACAAGTGAGTACACCTTTGTGCAATATCACCTGAATGTCACATGACTGAAAATTGTATGACCCTATAGTAATTGCATTTACCAGTAGAGTATTTGCTCTATGTGCAGGGGTGTCCTTGGGCAAGACACTGGACCCCAAGTTTCTCCTTATGGGAGGCTGGGTTCAGCTCTACCACCACTGCTGCAAGTGTGTGTTTCTTAACAGGTGAAACACACTTTGGAACCTAATGTTTAAAAAATGCTATGTAAGTGTGGCCCATTTAGCATTTAATTGGTCACTGATCTTCCTGCATCTTTTTCCGTCTTTCTGAAGTCTCACAGTCAGATTTTTCCAGTTCCTTTGCCAGTTCTTCTCCATTTGGACGGATCCAAAACTCAGAGAGTTCTGGTGCTCACAAGTCCTTTTATTAAAATGTTGATGCAGGCAGCCTAATTGGAAATCACAGGTGTTTCTAGGCTTTGTTTTCAGTGATCACAGGTGTATTCACGGTTGTTGCAATGAGTTTCAACTCTGGAGTCTGTCTTTTCAACATAGTGTTTCTTAAAGATTTGTTTTTGATTGTCAATTAGAAATAATGCAGTTATTGAGGATAGATTACATTTTGTATTATTTGACATTTAAGTGATATTGCAAATAGGTGGACTTAGTTATTAGTACAAGTCTGTTTTGCAATCAAGCTTCTAAGTAACTACATAGAAAAGAACTATGGGAAATGATTGATTGCCATATTGAGACATGTTTTCCAATTATTGTTTTTTCATGTGTGGTAAACATGGTATTGATATTTCTGAGACAACCTGAAGGGTGGGAACGTGAAAGGAAGAGAATGAGAGAGAGCAAGGCAGAGCCAGAGAGAAAATTCATTCAATCCGAGCAGGTGCATTTCCCATGACAGTGTGGAGCGTTTTCACCACATGCCACAATTTCCCTATTTTGTGTCAACTAATCAGGAAGTCCAAACACACCAAGGTGCGCCTCATCAGCTTCCAGTCCTACAGATAAACCCGTCAACATGCCACGGAATTGTTGCAGCAAGCGAGGAAGAGTGAAAACAAAGGCAAACTTCAAATGAACTCCACAACTTTCTGACAGGCGACTGAGGATCCAGCTCACATCGCCTCATGTACCACCATGGATGGAAACTAATGAGCCTTACTTCACTGTCTGCGGATCAGAGATGTTGTGTAGTTGTCTTCTTCTCAAATACTGTTGGATATTTTGATTGAATGAGAGTGTGATGTCGAAGTGCCATACAGATCTAATTCATGTTAGATCTGTATGGCAGATCTAACATCAAATCATATTGAATGTAAATGTCTTTAAAAATGTTTTAAATAATGGAGGACAACAACATGGTCTCCTCTGTGGCCATACCACCTTGTGGATGCCTGATCCCGTCAGATCTCGGAAACTAAGCGAGGTTGGGCCTGG